>JAHRHZ010000046.1:10201866-10255493 GCA_024137785.1 Ginglymostoma cirratum
CAGGCCAAGCAGCATCAGAGGAGCAGGAAAGCTGACGTTTCGGGTCTGGACCCTTTCTTCTGAAGAAACCTCTTCTGAAGAAAGGGTCTAGACCCGAAACGTCAGCTTTCCTGCTCCTCTGATGCTGCTTGGCCTGCTGTGTTCATCCAGCTCTGCACCTTGTTATGTCAGATTCTCCAGCATCGGCCATGCCTACTATCTCTGGCACAATATGAATGCAGGTTTTCTGTTGTTTTGCAGGAGGGGAGTATGTTCCTTAAGGCTGTTTCTACATTTCAGTTAGGTTCCACCCCACAGCTCCATTTCCTTGTGTTTGATCCATTATCCATTTATGCCCTCACTTAACAAAAATCTATTGATTTAGTCTCTCAAGTTGAAATTGACACAGTACCCGCGGTATTTTGAAGGAGGAGTGTTCAGATTTTAATTTTAAATTGTGCCTCACTGTTCGGGATTCCTCCTGTATCTACCATCTCCAAAGCTTTGGTCAATTTAAACTTCTTGATTAGTATGCCTTAAGCCTCCTGACCTGAAGGGAGTACAAGCCAAGTTCATGCAATACACCCTCGTAACATAACCCTTTAAGCTACGTTGTCATACTGGTGACCCTTCAGTGGACCTTTTCCATTGCTAATGTATCTTTCCTGAGGTGTAGTACCTAGGTCAGAATGCAGTACCCCAACTGAAGACCAGTTAGTACGACAATTCAAACATAATTTCCTGTATTTTCACCTCCCCGCTCCAGCCCCCACTCCCCCGAGATGGAAAACAATACTGCAGTGGCCTTTTTGAGTACTTTACAGAGCTGTCCATGAATTTTTAGCAATTTTGTTCAGATCCAAATCCCTTTCTCCTCTGCAATAGGAACTGCACTGCCTGTCACTAAGAAGAAAACATCCTGCTTAGTCTCTGATCGAAAGTGGATACTCGCTCATTTTTCCTCATTGAGCCCCATTTGCCAGTTTAGCTTATGTCTATTTGTAACTTCCTCTTTGCTTTGCCCAACTTGCTGTGCGTTCTAACCTGGTGTCTTCTGCAACCTCGGATATACAGCTCTTTTTTCCTTCATCCAAGGCACTTAAAAGGTGGCCAAATGCTGAGAACGCTGTCTCCTGAAGTCACAAACTGTACTAACTGTCTCTCTGATCAGACTTGTTCCTCATGACAGGAACATCCCCAGCACTGATGTTCAACTAACTGATCTGCAGTTACCTAGATTCTGCATCCCTCCTTTAAAAAATCTGTAATAAAATGACAATTTCAATTTTCCAATTGAGTTCCAAAATTCCAAACCAGTTACATTTTACAGATAACTTTGCATACAGGACCTCCAGAACTTGTGCCACTGTGTTCTATAATACTTTACACACTGACTGTAAATGAGAAGCGTTTTCATATTTCACATACCAACAGAGTTTATTTTAAGAAATGCGCTGGCCTAGATATTTTGATGGGAGTTCACGTGAAGATGAATTTGACTCTTAATGACAGAATGAAGCATTCTTTGAGCTCATGTTGTGTACTATAACAATTCAGTACCTCATTTTCGCCTGAAGTAATTCACAGTGCAGAGCAAGTCTTCATGTAATGTTACCACCTTTAACATTAACTGTGTGACATTGAAGGGACTTCATGGAGCCTGTAATTTGTTAAACATCGTGAGATTCATTTTAACATTTGTTTCCCACCTGACTCAGCACCTGTGCATCGATCTCCGAGACTGCGCTGCACCCACCACTCTGTAATTCCCGTGCTCGCCATCTCTGAGTGTGATGTGGATCCATCTTCACCAAGTCTAAAATGGCTCCCCAATTCAATTTGACCCTGAGTTCCAATGTAAGCCAAAGCTATGGAGATGATCAATGCTGGCAAGAATCATCATAGAATCCCTACAGTGCGGAAGCAAGCCATTCGCCCATTGAGTCCACACTGACCCTCCGAAGAGCATCCCACCCACCTACCCTACCCCTGTAACACTGCATTTCCTGTGGCTAATCCACCTAGCCTGCACATCTTTGGACTGTGGGAGGAAACTGGAGCACCCAGAGGAAACCCACGCAGACACAGAGAATGTGCAAACTCCACACAGACAGTCGCCCAAGTGTGCTAACCACTGAGCCACTGTGACGCCCTTCTCTCCTTTGGAAATCACGGAGGAACACTTCAGCTTCGAGTGTACGAAGGATGTACAGGGCGGGAAATGGCGGTGCTATTGCAAGTCCAATGTCCCAGTTGTTGTTGTTGCTGAGACTGTGAAATCCACGCCATGGATTAGTAAAGCCCCCAGTTCTTCTGCAATATCCAAACTTAAGGAATTAAGTTGGAAGGCTTGGAGGAAAAATGGATGCAGACAGTTCATTAAGGGTAGGATGAAGGGGATGTGGGCTTTCACAGTTGACAAATTATGTGTGAAAAGGAGTAAATTTGTTTCAGTTTTCCCTTCGAGTTCAGAGCTGTGAAGGTGTGAGCAGAAAGTGCTCCAAGTATTAAGTTACGTTTTCCTTTAATATTTTTAGACTTGTTCATTAATGGCTATTTTCTTTAGCATTGTAAAGTATTTATAATTAAATTTATAATGTTTTGATATTTTTCCCTGTAATGGAAGGTCATATAGACCCTATCTCAAGCTTTCGTATTGATTCTTATGGGAATCTCTGCTTCACTTAGTTACAGTTTTCTGGAACACGGCCGTCGCTTGAAATAAACTTTTCGTCAGCCTCATTCCCTACCCCTCCTGTTGTGTGTTTCCATTGAACTCAGTAGAGATAAAAATGGTGACATGGGCAATTTGTACTGGATAAAAACCTATTTTCCCTGGGATGGTTAATGTTGAATTTGTTCTGGAGAGTTATTCCCACCCTGACCCCCAGGAACAGGCGGGGTCATAAATCAGACGTGTGGGTGGGGTGCTGTGGTATTTTACACCCTTTGCTGGGTTCAGCCAAACTAGCCTTTGTATGCAGCCTCCATGTTGCTCCTGCTTGTGAGTTGGCTGCAGTCCCACTGGTGGCCAGCATTCCCAGTAGCGCTGCTCAAACCGGAGAGCTGCTGATCCAAAACATTAGGTCTGTTTTGCTCTCCACACTTGCTGCCAGATCTGCCGAGTTTCTCCAGCGATTTCTGTTTTCGTTTCAGACATCCAGCATCTGAAGTTCTTGGATTGACTTAAGCTACTGACCATCTATTTGGAGGGAAGTGCTCGGAGGCAGGACATTCTGTCACGTTGTGGGGGGGTGTGGGTGCAGCAGGGCAGCAGAATGCTTGACCTCAGGCAATCAGCTGCCTGATAACCATAAAATCCGGTCATGATATGCAGCCAGATTCATCCTTGACTTCACCGTTTAAGGGAAGGGGGACAAGTAATCAGCACAAAATGTAAGAGCGGGGATTCACTTCCAACTGAATCTCTGCAGGGAATTGCCTTCAGTGATATTAGTAGGACATGCATGGAAACCTTGAAAGAGCGAATAATAAATGATGGACAATTGCCAGAAACCTATGGAATCTAATGATATGCGAGTGACACGTTCAATAAACCTATTCTGGACGAGCAAGGGTCCTTTCCATTTAACTAATAAACAGCAATAATTTTAAGAACACACTCAACTGAATTATTGATGGCGACAGTCATTGGATTCTTATCATAAATTGTAACTTATAAAATACCTTGCAAGGGGCTGCATTTGACATGTCCACCAACAAATTAACAATGACTTAACGATCAGAATTAAACGGTAACTTGATTTGGCGAAGTCAATAAATCAATTAAACCAATTAAGACTCAGCGGCTGTGGTTCTGAAGAAGCATTGGCTGAATTGTAAATTGAGGAAAGTTTCCCTTTTAAACGAGAACAGATTTTTTTAAGAGGTCACATTCTCCAGGGATTTTAGAGATCTAATAGGATTTAACAGAAGGAAATGATTTCTATCCTCTAAAACTGTTGCGGTCATAAATTGCTCAGCCAAAATCTTCCCTAGTGGTTCAGCCAATAAAGGGCACTGTCCAGTCTGGAACTAACCCAATTAAGCCCTGAATATTCCAAGGGTCAGTTCTCTGTGTGAGTGCTGACAATACACATCTCTGGCTGCAGTGACTGGAACCTCCAGTTGGTCTCAGGGCCCCAGGGCTGTGGAAACAAACTGTTGCTATTACCCTAATAAAGATTTCAACCCAATGATCCCATTGTAAAGTTCGCATTAGATGATAGTAAGGCTGATCTGATGTAGTAGCCACGTTCTGCCCAAGCCCCTCTCTCAGGAAATGCTTTGTCTAAACCTACATGGTGGGGGCATGGTGGCTGAGTGGTTAGCACTGCAGCCTCACAGCGCCAGGGACCCAGGTTCGATTCCTCGGGTGAGTGTATGTGTGGAGTTTGCACATTCTTCCTGTGTCTGTGCGGGTTTCCTCCGGGTGCTCCGGTTTCCTCCCATAGTCTATAGATATGCAGGTAAGGTGGATTGCCCATGGGAAATTGCCCATAGTGCCCAGGGATGTGCAGGCCAGGTGGATTAGCCATAGGTAATGAAGGGTTACAGGGATAGGATAGGGGTCTGTGTCTGGGTGGGATGCACTTCAGAGGGTCAGTGTGGACTCACTGGGCCGAATGGCCTGCTTCCACACTGTAGGTATTCAATGATGAGTCTCCACTTCAAAATCAAAACTTTGATAAATTGACGTAGAGCATCCAATAGTGCTGTACGCTAGCATGGCTCACTGGGAAGCAATTTAATACAGGTTTTCTCTTTCAACAAAAAATATTACTTAAATGAAGTAAATATATAACGTAGAGCAGGACACCGTCGTTGTCAACCTGTGTCCAAGTTAAAACACCCAAACATTCCCTCTGTTGAGGGCATTGTGGGTCTATCTACAGCACATGGATGACAGCGGTTCAAGAAGGCAGCTCACCACCACTTTCTCAAGGGCAATTAGGGATGGGCAATAAATGCTGGCCAGCCAATGATGCTCACATCCCATGGGTGAATGGAAAAAAAAATCAAAGAATTAAAAAAGACACTAACCTTTATTGAAGCATTCAATGAAAGCTGTGTACCAAAAATAAACTATAAATTGCTATTTCTTTCCATCTTCTGCCTATTTTGGTACATGTTTTTCCTGATAACCGTCCTCATGGACATTGGTGTTACTCAGTGGCACAATACACATCATTTTGGTGACAATGTTAGTGTTGTTTGCTACAAATCTTCTGGCCGCAACACTTCACGATATCACTGATCAGTAAACCCATATATGTCCGCTATGTCCAAAGCCGTAAGATCTTAAATTGTGGGAGCAGAAGTAGGCCATTCAGCCCATGGCTACTGCTGTGCCATTCAATGAGATCATGGCTGATCAGATAATCCTTAACTCCACTTGCCTGTCTTTTCCCCATAACCCTCGATTCCCTTACTGATCAAAAATCTGTCTATCTCGGCTTTGAGTAAGCTCAGTAACCCAACCTCTATAGCCCTCTGTGGTAAAGAATTCAACAGATTCACTACCTTCTGACAGGAGAAATTCTGCCTTATATCTGTCTGATTTGGCCCCCCCTCCCTCCTCCTTCTGAGTTTACACCCTCTGGTCCTATCTCTCCCTCAAGGAGAAGCAACCTTCCTATATCAACCCTGTTGAGTCCCCTAAGAACCTGATATGTTTCAAAAAGCTCACCTTTCATTCTTCTAAATGCCAACAGATATTAGCCTGACCTACTCAGCATCTCCTCATAAGGCAGTCTGCTCCTACCTGCGATCAGTGTAGTCAGCCAGCCTGATTGTTGTGCTGCCTTAGACATACCCCTTCAGCAGCTCTGGTGAACTGTATCATTTCTACCTATTATGGGACCATCAGAGTGGTCTTGTGTGCTCAGCAGGCTGACAATTCTGTCAGACACACCAGCAAGGGCCTATTCTGTGACTTGCACAAACAATGGGTGGAACTTTCCTCCCCCTGGTGTGAAACGGACACTGGTGAGAAAGTTTGGAGAATATGGTGAGAATTTTCAAAAGTCGGAATCTAAATAGCAAATTGTTTTTCCTGCTTTTTCCTCTGAGTGTTAATTGGCAATTTCAGAATCTCAGGATTCAAGGGCGACTACTTTCATGCATTTGTGTGTCACCTGCAGCCTGATTCGTCTTATTTACACACCACTTCCAACTCTTATCTCATTCTTTGAGAAGCACTCAGATTCCCAGCATGTCAGTAGGAGTGGGTTACTGGCGGCTGCAGCTCACCAATTGCTTGTTCTAGTCATCACCCGAGCTGTGTTGTCAGGACAGTGTTTTATTTCCTCCATATGGCCCATCCTCCTTGTCTCCTCACCCCCACAAGGCAGCAGCAAACTACCAGTCTCAGCATATCATCAAAACTGCTCTCAGACCCAACTCTGCTCCAACTGGGATCAGAATGGTTAGTTGGCAGTTTTTGACCAGTGCAAATATGTTGTGCCCAAAAGCGTTTTTGTTGTCCTATAAACCTCAAAGACTCTAGTGCTTCAACACTTAGAGCACAGGGACTTCCATGACTTGCTTATTTTTGGCAGGCCACTTTGCTCACGGGGACAGGCATGCATCATGTATATCTGCATGGGAAGTATTTTCTGACTTTTGGATTGCTTTCTTAATGCTGGCTCTGTTTATGGTTACCTGAAGACTGCCAGACTCTGTATAATTCACACTGCTTTCCTAGCACAGACGAGAGTGTTATAGTGGAGAGAATGGTACAGTCAAGGAGGTGACCATGTAGCATGTTACGTCAAAATCAGACATGCAGTATGTGTCAGCTGTTTCAATGGCATACACATTATGTCCTTCAAGCAAGTGGCCATGTGTAAAAGTGAAAGGAAGCAATCCTTAAAGAGGTCATGGGAACTAAAGTCATTCAGGGGCTACCATTACAATCAGTCAAAGGATTTGTCTAATACCAATCCACTGATTGGCCACAGTTGCTCAGGTACTTCAGCCTGTCAGAGTTTGTGGTTCTGTGTCCTTGCAGTTTAGGGATTGGGCCACGGTCAGATCTGCAAGTCAAGTGCAAGCAATCCAGTCATTACAGATAGGTCAGTCATTTTTTTTTCACTCTTAGGATATGAGCATCATTTATTGTCCATCCCTGGTTCCCCTTGAGAAGGTGGAGGTGTGCTACCTTCTTGAACTGTTGCTATCTGCTTCCTGTTGGTACACGCACAATGCCATCAGAATTTGACTCATCAACATTGGAGGAATGGCAATATGTTTTCAGATCAGGATGGTGTGTGGCTTGGAGGGGAACTTGTAGATGGTGGTATTCCCATGTATCCACTGCTGTCGTCCTTAGTAATGGTGGTGATCGATGATAGCTAGAAGTGGTTGTCGGTTCAGAAGGTGATATCGGAGGAGCTTTGGTGACTTTCTGCAGGCTGCAGGAGGACAGGCTTTAGGGAGTCAGGAGATTAGTTACTCACCGTAGATTCCTTAGCCTCTGCACTTGTCATGTTCTCACTGTATTTATGTGGCAAATCCAGTTCCGTTTCCTGTCAATGGTAACCCTCAAGATGTTGGTAGTGGGAGATTCAGTGATGGTAAGGTCATTGACTGTCAAAGGCAATGGTTAGATTCTGTCTTGTTGGAAATGGTTATTGCCTGGCACTTATGTGGTGCAAATGTCACTTGTCATTTGTCAGCCCAAATCTGGATTTTCTGCAGGTCTTGCTGCATTAGGACATGGACTGTCTCAGCATTTTAGGAGCAGCGAATGGTAGAGTGAACTAAGATGGATCATCCATTCTATAGTTCTGGCTACAGATTGTTATAACTGCCTCAGCTTTACCTTTTGCACTGACAAATGATGGGCTCCCCCATCATTGAGGATGGGGACGTTTGTCGAGCCTGCTTCTCCAGTGAGTTATTTAATTGTCCACCACCATTCATGACTGGATGTGACAGGATGGTACGTGGTGATCACCCAGGATGTTTCCTTGCCCGTGTTGAATCTGATGCCATGAGACTACTTAAGGTCCATAATCAATGTTGAAGTCTCCTCGGGCAACTCCTCCCAACTGTGTCCCACTGTGTCGCCACCTCTACTGGTCTGTCCTGCCAATGGGACAGGACATATGTAGGAATGGTGGTGGTGGTGTCTGGGACATTGTCTGTCGGGTGTGATTCTGTATGACTATGTCAGGCTGTGGCTTGACTAGTCTGTGAGATGGTTCTCCCAGTTCCGGCACAAGCTCCCAGTTGTTTTTGCAAGGTCAACTGTGTTTGCCACTGTCATGTCCAGTGCCTTGGTCAATGCATCCATTCGGTTTCATTCCTTTCTCTAGGGGTGCTGTGGAGACATCAGTCAGGAAGTTTTCCCTATGGAAGAGCAGGAATGCGGGAGCAGGAGGAGTGTTGAGATTTTCAGTGCACGAGCAGGAAACACAGAAGGCAGGAGGAAGGGTTTGTAGTTTGGGAGGATGAAGTGGGTGAGAGCCTCCGGGTGACCTTATGCATGTGATAGTGAGAGTTGTGGACCATGAGCTTTGACAAGAGGCACATGCAGGGACAATAGAGTGAGCGGTGGCTCTGCAAGTGTGAGGAAGCAGAGAGAAGGTAGTGGCTCTTAACCGTGATCTCGTTCCCTGACTGCTGGGTGTTCTTTTTCACTGTGGAGGCAGCACTGCACTGGGCCTTCATTTGGGATGGGGCTGTGAATGGTGGTGTGATTCCTGTGGAAGTCAGTCAGTGGGATGAAGGATAGCCCTCCTGTCCACCAGAGTGACGCGCCAGCACCTCCAGGTCCCAGCCAGCAAATCTAGCTGCAAGGTTTCCTTTCTGGCTCATGCCCTCAGTGATAATGGGTAAGCGACACAGTATAAGGGCTGGCTTGTGGCTTGCAGCACCTGAGGTGGTCTGCGGCTGTGTATTACCCCAATGCAAGAACCCAGCAGTCACAAGCCCTTTCACAATTCCACAAGACGGGCGGCACGATGGCTCAGTGGTTAGCACTACAGCCTCACAGCGCCAGGGACCCAGGTTCGATTCCATCCTTGGGTGACTTATGTGCAGTTTGCACATTCTCCCCATGTCTATGTGGGTTTCCTCCGGGTGCTCCGGTTTCCCCCCACTGTCCAAAGATGTGCAGGATGGGTGGATTGGCCATGCTATTGTGCCAATAGTGTGTTCAGGGATGTGTAAAATAGGGAGATGGGTCTGGGTAGGATTCTCTGAGGGTCAGTGTGGACTTGTTGGGCTGAATGGCCTGTTTACACACTATAGGTATTCTGTGATTCAAGATGGGCTGGTCCATTATTCATAAAGTGAAGAGCTGAAGATTAAGTCAGAAGCATTGCTGCAGGGCCAGGCACCGTAAATCTCACTGAACAAAATACTTGAACCAAAAATGCAGAAAGTTCCCCTCCAAGCCTTCTTGATTTTGAATGTTATGATTGCAATTCATTTTTGACTGGTTAGCAGCATTCCCCCATACTCCCTGCAACATGTTTCAAGCTGTATTTATACATTTGGATATGTTCGGGTCTTTGGCTGTAGCGATCAACCTTTCTGTGTAACAATTTCAATGTATGGATGTCCACTGAGCTTTGGCTCATAAAAGAATGAACTTGCATTTATGTAGAATTTTTCACAAATGCAGGGCATTCCAAAGCCTATTACAATCATTTTAAGCGTGGTCCAAGTGCAGTTGCTGTTGTAAAATATAAACTCTGGAATGCACTTTGGGCACAGTGCCTTCCCTGCAAATTTGAGACTGACTATATCATGTATCTTGGCGAGATTGCTAATTCGGAGCAGGAAAGGTGGCCAGTTGTTTCTTCTGCTCTTAGAATGGTGATATTATGGCCATGCTGAGCATAAACTCGGCGCAGAACCCAATACGTTTTTTCGGTTTGGTGCACGAGTAGCACGCTAGGTGCTACATTTAGCCAGAGTCTGTTTGATAAACGAAAACTGACCGACTCCTAGACATATGCAGAGTGCCGTGCTCCTTCCTTACAATATCAGTTTGTCTAGTCACATACTGCTCAAATGCCCTGAGACATCTGGACATAACAAAACACAATGCAGAACAATCTATTTCTGGCACAAGTATTCCAACTAAATTAGATTAATGCAGGTAGAATTCTACCTGGGAATTTCTAACAGCCTTGCAGATTAAATCATCATTTCCATCACGTTATACTAAATGTCTGTCAGATGCCATTTGGCAACTCCCTCTGTAACCCCACATTTGTGCCACTGGGTACAGAGCACCCTCTGTGATACTCTAACACTGAACTAGCTGACAGTCCTGTGCAGTCTATCTATCAATCTTGTAAAAAGTGGAATGAATTGCCAGAAGGCTGCTGGTGTTTAAGGGACTTGTTTCTGAAAGGAACGGATCAGATTTCAGTTATTTGCATATTAACTAAAGAACATACATTTCTTAAAGAGACATGTCAATTCACTCTTTGGGAGTTCATTTTAATTTTTATGGAAGGTGAAGAAAATTGGTGAAAATCTGGTGAGGAGTGCAAAACCAAGGGGTGGGTTAGTGAAAGAAGTGACCACTTTGTTTTTGCACTCTTCCCCCCTCCCCATTTTCTCCCACAGAAAACCTCATTCAATTTATCAGAAAGGGAAGAAAGCTTGTGCTTTCCCATTAATGATGAGCTCATGGTACACTGATACATAACCAGATTTCTGGTTTCCATCACCACCTAAATCAGCTGGTCTCAATCAGAGTGGAGGTTGTAGGAAGGGTCAGGGTGTGGGCATTGCTACACTGTATCTTACAGTAGCCCCCTTAGTCTTTGGAGTCCATAGAGGCCCCAGCAACTGGTTAGGCTGTAATGAATCTAGTTAGACAATGAGACCGTGAGGCTTCAGATAAAGACAATGTTGAATAGTCCGATTGCCCACTGTCTCGCGTGAACGTGCTCAAGTCTATTTGAGAAAAGCTAAAGGAGAATGACCTGGGGAATTATCTTTGGCTAAGCCACCATCTGGAAATGAGGAGAGGAGCGAGGAACACTCCGCACAATCTCACCAACTCTTAACAGGCACACATTTTGTTAGGCTTTCAAAAGGTATCTTAAACTGCACTGACCTTTTTCAACATTGGGAGCACCTAATCTTCTATTGAGCTATTGTCTTTTAGTTATTGAGCTATTCACTTTCAGTTAAAGTTGATGGATATCAATGAGGATGGGCATCAGGAAAAAAATAACAGAAACTCAATATATATTAACTGATTCGTACTTCACTGGAACATGAATTAAAGCTACTGAAAGCTTCCATAAAAAGACATTGTGCCTGTAAATCTTGCTTATCACCATATTGATTATTTCTGTTTTCTCTTCAGTAGAGTTTACAGATTGACATGTATTGTATTTCTGCTAAATTCTGTATTTATTCTGTTTAGATAACTGCCTTGTTAGGAAAAGTCTGAAGAGTCACGAAATCTTTTACAGTCTTCTGAAAGATTCATGAAGCCCCAACTAACCATTCTTGAATGTAAACCTGGACAGGCAACACACTCTGTATTTACCAAAGCTGTTTATTACTCAGGCGAAACCACTTGGATCAACTGCATGAAATTCACAGCTCAGAAATGGGTCACTCGGCACTACTGTCTGTTCTAGTGATATCCTCTTCACCAGCTTCCTCCCGCCGTACTTCATCCAACCCAATGTAGAATGACACATACTATACATTCAGCCCAACATGTCCATTGTTCCCCTCATCTTTTCTCATTTCATGGCTAGCACAGTCTCTATTCCCTGTCTCCTCGTAGATTTCTAGCCTCATCTTAAAGGTGTCTACACTAATTAGCTCAGTTATGGCATGGTGGCTCAGCATTTAGCACTGCTGCCTCACAGCAGTAGGGACCTGGGTTCGATTCCACCCTCGGGTGACTGCCTGTGTGGAGTTTGCATATTCCCCTGTGTCATTTGCAGGTTTCTTCTGGGTGCTCCAGTTTCCTCCCACAGTGCAAAGATGTGCAGGTTAGGTGGATTGGCCATGGGAAATGCAGGTATCGGGTAGTGGCTTGGGTGTGAGTGGGATGCTGTTTGGACAGTCAATGTGAACTTGATGGGCTGAATGGTCTGCTTCCACACTGTAGGGATTCACTGAGTATGATTCTATAAGTCATACATAGGGCTAAATTTCTATTCCTGACTTGGGACGGGGAACATTCCCAGTTCGCAGCTGAAGAGAAAGTGCCGCAGAAGATCTAATCATGGTTCCAGTGGGGGCTGTGGCGCGTTAGCTGAAGTCAGTCCCATTAACCTCAGGAGGGGTTTAAAAATAACATTAGGAAATGCCGGCTGCCAAGACACAGTGTTCAAAAGGCTCATTTGGGGAGGGCCCCTGCATGTTGTCCCACCTGTAAAATTAAAACAAGAAAACAAAATACAACTCGGCAGTCATTGCATCCCTGATCCTCACTATACTCCATCCATGCCAACTCATACCACCTGATGGTCAATCAAAACCCCTGCCCCAAACCATTGCCTCTCTGCCCACTTGCATTTGCTTTTAAAACCCTGTACCAAACTATATGAGACCTCATGCCAACCCTTACACTCCCACTTATTCCCTTTAACTTTATACCTTCCCTAATAACTCACATGTATCCACCACAGACAGACCTCGAGATCCACCATGAAGTGGAATTAATAAAATTCTAAATGCCTACTGATGACTTTACAATGTTAAAACACCCACAATACATTTATTAATATAAAAGGAAACATCCAGTGCACTTAAATTCCTTCAACAACTTAATTCATTACATAAACCAACATTTGTATTCACAACCAATAATCAAAGACTTCACACTTGAAACTGACAGATACCCCACTGTGATGACAGGAGTTTTGCTACGTGATAGATCTCGCAACCTATGACCCAGGATTATTCAACTGAAGTAGTGATTTAGGAAGCACCGTTTTTAATTAAACTGATTTTTGTTTTGTTTTCAAAAATTTAAAAGCCAAGTGATTTAAATATTTTGACAATGTGACAGTTAAAATTAATTCATCCGTTTATTTCATACATTCATGTCTTCCTTTAACAATTTCAAAGGGCATTTGATCTCCTCCAGAGGGTACCTTCCCTCTCACAATGATGTCCTGGGATCATGTCTGAAAAGGAATCCTACCTCTCCGCAGAACTCAAATAGGTTCACATCTTCTCTTGAAAATTATAAAGCTCACCACAAATTAAGTTTTTGTCTTCCCACTAATGTGAATTTGAATGCAACTGCACTAAATACGTACAGTTGACTTGTGAACCACAGCTGTAGAAATCTATAGCCTGGCCGATCCCTATTCTGTCCCATTCCATTCCCCTTCCCTTCCCCTTCCTGTGGTGAAAATGGTAGCTTGCAGGTTCAACTGGACTTGCAAAACTGGGGCTCTGGCTATGTTTGTGCTAAGGTTGAGATCACCTCCATTGTTAGAAAAATTCAGGCCATTCTCACTGTTCACTGGTTGAAGAAATGTCTTCTGTGATTGCTGTGGGAGTATGAATAAGCCACTCAGCCCCTTGATCCTGCTTCACTACGAAGAAGACCTTTTACTTCAATGCTATTTTCATGCCCGTATCCCAAAATATCTTTAATATCTAGAAATCGGTCAATCTCCGTCATCAAGAAATGGAGACAATCATGTCTTGATATTCTTTAATTAGGCTTTTCCTTGCGAGTAGAAATACTTAGGTGTATCCAATCTATTAAAACATTTCATAATTTCAACCCCCGTGGGGGGGCGCCCCCCCCAAAATTAGGTCAACCCATAGCCCTTGACTGCAAGAGGAAATAAATACACAGCCTGCTCATTCCTTCCTAACAAGAATAACCTCACAGTCCATTTACATCCTTCTAAATTGTTTGTGTACCGTCTCCAGTGTATCCGTATCTTTTTTAAAATATAACAACCAGATTTGTCCTCTCTGCCCCATGTGATTTAACCAAGATATGGTCCTGGAGTTCCTTTGGGAGAAGTAAGGTACAAATTTAGCATAATTTCTCTAGTATCCCTTGAGAAGGGAACTCAAGTTCTTGGTTTGCCTCTTTCTGGCTTAATTTTGCTGTGACACTACTTTTAGTGATTTGTGTTTGCAACGCAGATCATTTTGCTCCTGTTCTCCAATTTAGCTTCTTATTGTCCAAGGAATATGTGACCTCCTTATTTGTTATTCCCAGCTTGCAGTATGTTCAATTTGATCAGCCATCAAATTGTTCTTTTAATTTGTTCATGAGATGAGGGTATTGCTGGCTAGACCTGCATATATTGCTCATACCCACTATGAAGGAAGATATACCAGTTAAAACTCAATGAATAAATAGCTCAAAGGACTCAAGAGGTGCAGTGGTAGTGTCCCTAACTCTGGTGCTAGGAGGCCTGATCCAGAGGCGTTCCATAACATCTCTGAACAGGTTGATTAAAACTATCTACAAATAGCTCCAAGCTCGAGGGGAAAATGTCCCATGCAGCATTGAGCATTGCTTGTATTTTATCAATCTGTAGGTTCTTCCTCATTCCAAGTTTCAACTCTGCTGATAAAGAAGCAGGGCTAAGGGTGGAATCATCAGAATTCAGTAGTCAAGTTCTGTGTCACTGTCAGCCCTTTAATCTTGTATGTATTGGTATGTTAAAGCCTCAAGAATGTATGAAATATGAGGAGTAGACCAGTCGATCCATCAGAGCTGCCCCACTGTTCAGTAAGATCATGACCAATCAGGTTGTAGCTAGGGCTGGGGAGGGAAGGCTTTAAGAAAAGCCCCAGGGTGTTAGGGTCATCAGAGTGGAAGGGAAACACTCCCATCCTTCCCCCACAGGAATGATTGTGGCTATTTCAGTCTCATGTCTCTATCACTGAGTATTTGAAGAGCCTTCAGTAGCTCTCTGATTCTGCTTGAGGAGGCTGCCCCCTACTGTCAGGCTCTGAACCCAGCAGGGGACCCGTGTGGCACCTGGCAAGTTCCACTGATGAAAGCAAACAGCCTTGATCATGGCCCTCAATTGCAGTAAATGACCACTCACTTCCATGGAATGGATTGACTAACCAGACACTTTTGGCACTATGCTCTGAGTTCCAATGCTACAGTCTCTGGCCTCTCACCCTCAGCCAATCCTGAACACTCTCCCAACGCTGCATCACCTCTTGGATGGGATAGGTATGGAGGGATATGGACCAAACGCAGGCAAATGGGACTAGTTTAAATTGTGAAAACTGGGCGGTATGGACGAGTCAGGCTGAAGGGCCTGTTTCCATGCTGTAGACCTCTGTAACTCTGTGACTTCAGTCTCGACCCGATCTCCCTCTCCCTGATCCTAACGTGAATTTGAATGCACAGCTGATCTAGCCTGAGTCTCGTTGACGCTGACAATCCACGGTCACACAATTGGCAAGGCAAGCAGCAATAAAAGAAGAAGAAAAAGGAAGGAAAATCGAATGGAAAAATTGAGAGGAGAAAATAGACTGAGAAGGCCGTGATTTTAGTAATGGACAAAAAGAGAAGGGAGAAAGCAAAAAAAGAGGGAGCTAGAGGAATTATAAATGATGTGAACTTTTATTCCCTTACAAGAAGTTCTGTGCTCATCTTTGAACATTTCCACTAAATCATCATCTATAATTGAGTTGAAAATACACGTTGCAAACCCAGTCTTAATTTCTAATGTATTCCCTCTCAATAAAAGTAGAGAATGAGTTTCCTTTGTATGTTTTACTTTCCTATTCAGCACACATTCCCATTAGACATTTGTTTGTCAAATGTTAAATGTTTTATGGGCATTAGCTTCATTAAAATGGACAATCACGAATTTTTGTCTCAAGCGGTCACCACTGGGTGCTGCTAATAAGATGTACAAAGCGGGACTCTGTATAATTGTTAAAGGCTACAAGATGATTTATTGAATCACATGTAGGTTATTTACTGGCCTGTGTTGAGCAATGTAATTGCAGTGTGATTTTGTTTAAAATTACGGAGAGCTCAGTAAGAAGGAGAAACATGAAAGGCCATCTCAGACTTGGCCTCGATTGACAATTCGCAAAGGTTTGCGCGACCAATTATTTCTTCTTGTCCTAGTCCCGTTTTTCAGGAAATGCTTTTCTTTCATGTGTTTTCACTGGATGAAATAGATTCCAGGGGAAAAAAAAGTTATTTCAGGGATATGTCGTGCAATGAATAACCAAAAATGGCTGTACTTTACAGAGAAAGATTTTCAATTCCATCTGAAGATGGATTCCTCAAAAGAATGTGTACTGTTCCTATAGAGCTGGACTGCCCGAACTCTATCCTGAATCGCCCAGTACTACCTGTCCTTCACATTCACTCAGTTATAGGTTCCAAGTTCAATACTGTTTCAAGGCGAGAGCACAAAAATCAAACCTGACGTTCCAGAACAGCACTGAGGGTGTGCACACATTCTGAAGTGCAGTCTTTTGGATGAAATGTTAAGAATACGAATCATAGATGCTCCCTACAGTGAGGAGGGATGCCATTGAGCCCATCAAGTCCACACTGACCCTCCAAGAAAGCAGACCACCCAGACTGACCCCATCCCTGTGGCGGCTAACCCACCTGGCCTGCACATCATGGGCAATTTTCCATGGCCAATCCACCTAACCTGCACATCTTTGGATTGTGGGAGGGAAGCAGAGCACCCAGAGGAGACCCACACAGACTCGGGGAGAACGTGCAAACTCCACACAGACATGGTGGAATCGATCCTGGGTCCCTGGCGCTGTGAGGTAGCAGGGTTCAACACTGAGCCACTGTCCTACATCCTGTGAAGGAATTGAAAGAAAAGGGAGATGATCAGCCATATCGTGAAAGTAGACCAAACTTGAAGGGTTAAGTGGCCGATTTCTGAACCTATTTCTGAAACCATTGTAACAGCCACATGCAAAATTCTATTAAGTCTTTCCGTTTGGATTATGAATTCCTTCTTTCGGTTCCCTCCATCTGAAGGTGCCTTCTTTTGCTGAGGTGCCATGGAATACCAGTCTTACATGTGTTTAAAGCTCCAAGAAAATTAGTGTAACGCACTGGACAACCTTTTTGAAAAACATAGCCCAGCAGTTACCTTTTAAAACAATATTAGCTGAAAAAACATTTCAAGCTTTTGCAAACGTTTGTCTGTTTTAACGGACCCCTTTATAAACCAATTACAATTGTAACAATTTAAAAAAATCATCCATGAAATCACTTTGAAAACAACATTTAAAAGCTATTATGGCACCATCAGTGTAGAATAGCACATTCAAGTAATCACAGGAAGGTGCAGTGAAGACAGGTTAAAAACAGAATTACAAGGGAATTAGTTTGATGTTACTTCGGACCGTTATACAACCGCAGGTCAAGTGGTTTAATCAGTACCATTGTCTGTCATAAACTAAATCATTCAGCACATTTTTTTTCACTGGGGAAGCCGTGGTATGCCTTTCGTCTTAACTTTTTGATGTGCTTTTCTATTGCCGTGGAGGCAGAATTTCCTTTGCAAGACCAAAGAAGCAACAAAAGAACCTGCTCCTGAGGGAGATGAGCTGTTCGAAGGGAAAGTGTCTTCCAAGCTTGTTTCAAAGATGAAATGGTTTGCAAGTCTGGTCAGTGCATGGCTGATCACTATCAAATATTAATGTCTTATTAATAACGTTTTACTTTCTACCTCTGACTTCTCTGTGGACTGCCTGCCATTAACTTTATTCGCTTGTGACAAAGTGACTAGTGTCTACTGTCTGCGCTGTAATATTGATTTTCTGTTGTTTTTTAAACCATAATTTATAGAGGTTGAGGGTTCAAACAGTTTCCTGCTCAGATTTATTGCCCATTATTTGTTGCAGTGAAGAAAATGGGTATGAGTTGCAGAATAGTTATAGGTCAATATTGAATCTAATAGAAGTGTTATGTTTTGCAAAAGGAAAAGGGCCGTACTTGTGTTTAATATTCTTTATGAGCGTGGTCTTGTTATGATTCAGAGACCCTGGGTGCAGCAGAATCTATTGTATTAACAATAGAGCTGAAAAAATACATAAATTCAGATGCTTAAAATCGTAAAACAAGAGCAGAGAATGCTCAAGCTGGCCAGTGACAGTGCAAGAGAAAGTGGGCGAGATTTTAAATTTGCCACCAAACTGTGAGATGTTGCTTTGAAGACTGGGTGCTGACACCTACACAGACACATGCAGCGTGCGCAAACACACACACACACAGACGCACGTAGACAGTTAGAGATACACACGCTCACACATGCAAAGACACACGCAGACAACATACACGACATGTGCGCTCGCGCGCACACACACACACACACTTTAATTTCCATTCGAGCTGGTGCAGAGGCAAGATTGAGGAAGGAAATTACACAAAGTAGGACAGAGGCAATTGAAGATGTGTCACCAATGACCTGGGTACGTGGAAAGGCCAAGTCGGAGGAGCAAAGATTGACAGAATTGATGAAGGTAGTGTTAGCAAGGCTACTGAGAAATCAGCAAGGACAAGGATATTGACTTGAATATGTTGTGGACGAGGAAGTGAAGTCAATGGATCTAAAAACAAGGAAAGACTCAAAGTGGGTTTCTGATTCCTGTTTTTGCACTATTGCTCAAAGTGACATGCCATCTAGATTGGAGGCAACCGATGAATGAGACAAACCAGGGAGCAAAGCTGCTGCCTGGGAGTAATTCTGCACAAATCCTTGCAGATAATTGAGGATATGTGCAGATAAGTACCTTATGATGATGGGGAATTGCATGTAAAATAAAAATGGTATTCATTTTTATTTGTACCACTGGCATTTCATGGTATTTTGATTTTAAGTAATGGAGAGAGAATTGATGCTGTTCTGCAGCAGCCTTCAGCTGGGAATATTCAAAATTGAGTCTGTTTGGAACAGTTATTTTGTTTTTTTGTGTTTGAGAGAATGATTCAAGTTTTTCTCTTTCATTTCAGATGCATCATCCTATTCAGATGAAACCTGCTGACAGTGAAAAATCAAATGGTAAGTGAAGCATTTGCCTTGACTAATGGGGGGGTGTGATGTTCTTGCAATTTTTTTTTAGATGATGTTTTGTAGTCCCCTTTCCTCCTGAGGGTAATAACTGTAGGGAAGTACTGTTCCATGAGTTTTACATTATGACAGAATAAATAGGAGGAGGAACAGTCTAGATATTTCCCAAATAACCTGTTCATTGATGTTATTGCACACCTCTGGAGCAGTTAGGTCTTGAACCTGGATCTCCTGGCTCCAAGGTAGGGTCACAACCACTGCACCACAAGAGCTCCCCCTGCAGGAATAAGTTATAGCAGTCACTCGAACCTGCTGCACTCGCCCGTCCATTCCCCATATCATGTGACTTTCATGAGAGATCATAAATCTGTAGATCTCAGTCTTAATTGTATTAAACCATGGAGCATTCCCAACTCTCTTGGGAAGAAAATTCCACAAATTTACAAACCTTTGCGTGAAGAAATGTCTCCTCACCTCAGCCCGAAATGATCAACTCCTTCTCCTAAGTCTATGGTCCTGTGTTTGAGATTTCCCAGCCAGAGAAACAACCTCTCCGTGTTCACCTCATCCAGCCCCTTTCAGAATCTTGTATGTTAAATGTTGCCACCCCTTTTCCTTTCTAGCCTTTCCTATCTTTCCTGAACACCTTCTATCCAGGAATACTTAATTCCCAGTCCTGCTCTGTTTCTTTTTTAAAAGCCAGGTCTCTATTATAACTATATTGATGCTCGCACGTGCATCTCTCCAACCCTATTTCTCACTTTTTGTACACCTATATAAATGCTCTGTAAACCTCAGTTTGGAGTTGCTGTATTCCGTGTTCGTCTGAATGCAAGCAATACTGCACTGTTTCTACTCCAGTGCTCTCTGTCTTTGGTTTTAGCAACATAATAGTGCTTCACTAGTTAAGGTTGTATACCCTAGAATTTAGGAGATAAAGGTCTGATTTGATTGAAATTTTCGTGCTATGAAAGGGAGCTGATATAGAAAAAAAGCCTATTTCTGCTGTTTCAATAGTCTAGGGCTACAAGTCACAGTCTGAAAAATTAGAAACTGACCTTTCGGGATGACAAACAAAAAATACTGGTGAAACTCTAGGTCTGGCAGCATCAGTAGGGAGAAAAACAGAATTAATGTTTAGAATCCAGCGACCCTTCATCAGAACTTACAGAAATGAACTTAGGAAGCACCTCTAAACTCAAAGAGAAGTAAAAGTTTGGAATTCTCTTTTGCAAATGGAGATTGATGCTAGATCACTTGTTAATTTTAAAAGTGAGATTGATGGACTTTTCCTTAGCAGAGGGGTGAAGAGATATGGGACCACTTAGGACACAGATCACCGATGATCTCAATTAATAATGGAGTAGGCTCAAAGGACAGAATGGGCTCCTCCAGTTCCTATGCTCATCTCCAATGAGTGGTTGTGGACTTTCAGTTTTGCAGGGAATCACAGACAAATCCACCTTATACTTGACTTTGATACCTGCATGCACACCTCACGAATCAACGCAAGACCTCAATGAAACATTTCAGATTCTTAAGGGGCTTGACAGGATAAATGCTGAGAGGATGTTTCCCCTCATGGGAGAGCCTAGGACCAGAAGGCATAGTCTCAGAATGAAGGAGAGCCAATTTTGGACTGAAATGAGGAGGATTTTATTTTTTCACTGGGGGTTGAAAGTCTTTGGAACTCCTTGCCACAGAGAGCTGTGGGGGCAGAGTCCCTGTGTATATTTAGGGTTGAAGTGGATTCTTGACCAATCGGGGAATGAAGGGTTACGGGGAGAAAGCAGGAAAGTAGATGTGAGGAATGTCAGATCAGTCACAGTCCTACTGAGTGGTCAATCAGTCTTCAGGGGCTGAGCAAGCCTACTCCTGTTCCTGTTTCTTATGGTCTTACGGATATTGATTATTGATCAAGAACAAAACCTTGCACAGTTTTCTTTTCCTTTAGCCTAGATCAGAGGCGCTGAGGCCATCTGTAGCACTGTACCCTACAGTCAATAATTCAAAGGCAGGATTCAGGCTTGGCACAAGGGCAGACCATAAATAAAATGTGACCTTCGTATACTGCAAAGATGGGATGAGTTTGGCCAAACTGACCGCACATTCTATTTCCTCTCTTTGGGAATACTAGTTTAAAATAGACTTAGGCGATGCCCCCTGCACATTTGGTACAAATGGATTCAGGACAATTAAATGAGTCTTTGAAGAAGCTAGGTATTAAAGGATACAGTAGAGTCGATATATGAAGATCAGAGAGCTTCCTGCTGTCTAATGCCATTGTCTCTAAAAAGGCCCGACCACTAATTTCCTCATGTGTTAAGGCATCCTCTTGATGTGAAAATGCAGGTGGAAGCACCACATCTTCTTTAATAGCTCCTGATGTTACCATTGTGCCTCATTAATTCGCTATACAATTCATAAATGGTCTAAGATGGCACCCACCCTTGCCCCTAACATTGAGCCTGTGAATGCACGATGACTAGCACTTTTGAGGCAATCCTACTAGGTATTGTGGGCTCCATTTGGGGCAAGCACGATCAGTCACAATCCAAGTCTTCACCACATGGACACAACGTAAAACTGATCCTAATTTGGCATCAGTGGCCAAGGTCACTTTGAAAGGTATACAGTCATGAGTGCAAAACCATCTACCACTCTTAATAGGATCTTGTGCATTTGGCCAAGTTCCATGTCTTAAGTAATGATATGAAATTTGTTACCAAAGAGGCTTCCTTCTCTAGTCTGAGCCTTACCCTGTGCATATGGAACTTTTCCAAAGATGACACCATGTGATAGTAAGGAAAGACTGTAGAGTCTTCACTGAGTCTAATTGATTCTTCTGGAATATAATTATGTTGACTTGACCCTGTACTCTTTGTTCGGTACTGATGAATCGTTCATTTCACAGTTGACGATTGTGTTCAGAAGTTGTCGGTCACTGGTTCTCAAGATTGCAAGTCGAACTGTGAGAGAGCAAAATCTTGACTTTGGCGATAAGGGGTGCTCTCATTTATCTTGAACCAATTTCAGAATGAACATTGTGGCCTTCAAAACAATATATTTTGAGATGTTTGATAAATAATATTTCAGTTTCTAAAACAAATGACACCCAAGAAAAACAGTTTTTGAGTAATAGTAATTATAGATTAAGTTGTCATAAAAATTCATAATGAGTGTGCTTATGAATTTTCAAACTGTAATTAAATGCCATATGCTGACATTAACAAGAAGGAAGCTGGTTAATTAAATGAGACACTTTAGGAGCTGTTTCTACAACGACTGATTACTTGTTGGAGTCAGACCAGCCTTAGTATCTAAGGGTTTTAGGGAATGGAAACAGTGGAAGAGGTAAATACAGTTCTCCTATTTCCACCAATTACAAACAATGCAGAGACAGCACAGCTGATGGAGAAGTTTAAACCTTTACCAAGAACATTATAGTTGGCCTGGATCATTGTTTTAACTCAGTTGACAAGTGTACTGCCTGGTATGGGACTGAGCTATGTCGGTCAGCTCAATCTCCACTCCATTTAAGCAGGACAACCTAACTAAAGTGCTGATATTGGGTATTTCATTTATATTACATTTATTTCGTAATTTTGATAAATATAATAAGAAGGTAAAATTTCAGCCCTGCATATGACTTGGCAACAGCTTTAAATTTGAAAGCCTGAGGTTTCCGGGAGAAAAAGATGACAAAAGGAGGTACAGACATCACTCACTAAGGTCTGAAGAAATAATGACTGAAAGTTGGAAGCAATGTGCATGTTGATTCACCATTGTGAAATCAGGGATCAAAGTCAATTCTTTATTAACTGTTTACCTTCCGATGGAAACTTTTAATCCTGTTGATTGTCTGTGCATCAGTTGGATAAATTGTTACATTTAGGACTGCACATTGCCCTTAGGATAATGTATACGTCCCAGGAATATAGTTTTGTGATTCTCTGGTGGTAGTCATTTGCCTGGGATTCCTTTCAAACAGTAATTCATTGCATGAAGTGCAAGAAATCCTTTGAGTTGTTTTGGTCTCAAGGACGCTACAAAAATGCAATGTTATTATTGTACACAAGTATAATTTGGAGCCTGTGGAACTATGTTTAGAATACCTTTAGAGATAGGCTTCATGTGAGGGAACAGGCTCTTGCTCTGTGATCACTTTGACAGAAAAGGATTTAACTCATTTATGGACCGAAGGGTATAGCAATGTCTTTCATTCGACGCAGAGACCTGAAACCTTACCTTGTCTTCTACTCACTTCAACACTTTCCCCTTTCGTCTTGGATTTTCATTGACGAAGCAGACTTTATTTTCAACTTGTGCTCGGATGGTTTTGGGTGTATTAGTTACATTCAGGAAGTTTGTTGCTATCAACAAGTAAGAAGCAAGAGAAAAAAAAGGACTGTTTTCCACGACTTATGACTGTGATGCTTCATAAATAAATACATGGAGCTTTGAAAACAGAAGCAGATTTTAATCTTAAATAGGCGGGAAAATACTTGAAAGTATTCCAGTCCAAAAATGTATGGTGGCAATTGGCAGTGTACAGAAGGTAGCCCTGAAATGCAGAGAAAGTGGAAAGTTAACCCCAGAACTTGGAGTCAAGCTCAATGACAGCTAAATATCTCTCAGTTCCCAGCATGGTTGACCTTTATTCAGCCCTTAAATTAACACAATAATTGGAGCAATTCGCCCAAGATCACAAAATAGATTTCCACAAAGCATTTTTCAGTCAAATTGATTGATGCTCCTCCAACCAGATTCATAATCTATCTCTTTCGGTCAGTGTGAGGTTTTATTTATTACCCAATTCTGTGAACTTGAGTCATCTTGTTATTCGTAAAGTGTGAGATGAATGCAAGTTAGGTGTAGTTCTTAGGGATAAAGGGATCAAAGGTTATGGGGAGAAAGCAGGAACAAGGGACTGATCAGCCATGATCATATTGAATGGTGGAGCAGGTTCAAAGGGCCGAATGGCCTACTCCCTGCTCCTATTTTCTATATTTATATGACCCATCAGCACCTTCTTGGCTCATCTAGTGGCTAAACCTTAAATGTGGCTGTTTTGAAATGTTTTTAGTAACATCTTTATTGATTATTCATTGAATTGTTTCCCATGAACAAACCCCTGAAGAAGCAAAAACAAATTTAGTTCAAATATCATGTGGAGAATGACACCTCAAACAGTTCAGTACTTCCTCATTATAGCTATGAAAATTGTCATTATTAATGAATGTGAATCACTAGCAGTATTCCATTGTAGATATTTTCTAATCAGCCTATTCAGAGATGTTATCGCATACTCTGGAGCAAGAGGGGTTTGAACCCGGATCTCTGGTTTGGGCATGTGAAGAGAGCGATATGCCTAATCAGTCCAAGGTTTAAGTCAGAGATAATAGGTACTGCAGATGCTGGAGAATCCGAGATAACAAGGTGTGGAGCTGGATGAACACAGCAGGCCAAGCAGCATCAAAGCAGCAGGAAAGCTTGATGTTTCGGGCCTAGACCCTTTTAGGCCCGAAAAGTCAAGCTTTCCTGCTCCTATGATGCTGCTTGGCCTGCTGTGTTCATCCAACTCTACACCTTGTTATCAAGATTTAAGTCAAGTAGTTATAAAGAGGACCAAGGGAGAGGGATACCCTCTGTCTTTTGCATTGCTACAGCTCAATTACTGATGTCTCTTGCAAGCTCTCTGTCTTTTGTTTGTGATCAGAAAACAAGATCTCTTAAAAGCTTTCTGCTTTGTGACATAAAGTGTCCATGCTGGTTTTCTCTTCCTTCGAGAGGTTTCTGAAATACCTACCTGTTTGGCCAATCTTTCGGCCAGCTGCTATAATAGCTCTTACGTGGCTCAGTGTTAACCTTGATTTGATCATTCTTGCTGTGAAGCAGCTTGGCATATTTGACTATGTTACACATGCTATATAAATGCACAGTGCTGTTTCCAATACGTTCCTAGCCACCTCTCCTGAAAGTGCTGACTCCTAGTAAGTGTTTTTCACAAGTGCCAGCCATGCTCTGGTATCTCTGTCTCTGTAATGGCCACTACTTTCATCTCTAGCACCAGACTCTCTCGAAGTTCTGGAATGCTGCTGGTGTCTTCCACTGTGAAAACTGATGCAAAATACCTATTCCGTTCCTCTCCCATTTTCTTTTGTTCCCCATGACTACTATTACAGCCTCATACTCTAGCAGTCCAATGTCCACGCTTATCTCCTGATTAACTTTTAAATATCTTCAAAAATCTTTTGCAATCTTCTTTTATATTGCTGGCTATTTTACTCTCATATTTCATATTCTCCACTCTCATTGCCTTTTTAGTTATCCTCTGCTGGTTTTTAAAGGTTTTCCAATCCTCTGGTTTCTCACTAATCTTCACCACGTTGCATGTTTTTCTTTTGCCTTTATGCTGTTCCTGACTGCCCTTGTCAGGCGTGTTTGTCTCATCCTCTCCTTAGAATGGTTCTTCTCCCTTGGGATGAATTTCTGCTGTGCCTCCCAAATTACCCATGCTGCTTCATTGTCTTCCCTGCTAGGGTCCCCTTCCAATCAACTCTGGCCAGCTCCTCCCTCATGTCTTTGTAGTTACCTCTACTCAGTTATAATACTGTTACATCTGATTGCAGCTTCTCTCCCTCAAACTGCAGGGTGAATTCTATCATCCTGTGGTCACCAATCCAGATACATTTTCTGAAGTACTCGTATTAAGTCATGTCCCAAAAGTTTAAATCGGCCGTGTATGCTTGAAAATATATGAATTCACAAAAACTTTCTTGTATTATGAAGTTGATACAGTCTATTAGACATAAGTCAGAAATTCCTTTTGTTAGAGTTAGGGCTGTGTCTGAAGACTGACATCCATGGTGTTTTTATTTGGGCAAGGGGCGATGGTGATGACAGCACCTACTTTCCATGATTTAATTTGTTATTCAAGGTAACTCTGGCAGTAGCTCATAAACACAAACAGAAATTGCTGAAAAAACTCAATAGGTCCGGCAGTATCTGTGGAGAGGACTCAGAGTTAGCGTTTCGAGTCCAGTGACCCTTCCTCTGAACTAGGTGAGGGGACAAAAGAAAAGATGCTGACTTCCAGGACTGTAAGTGGTATCAGCATTGCCTTGTACTTACTCACCTCATCACTACTGATCACTGAATTGTTACTGATGGAGAATGATTATCACAAGTTGCCACTAATGCCTCGCCTGCCTTTTCTTTTCTTCTCCCTTTTAGCTGTGGAAGACCGAAAGTTGTTCATAGGGATGGTTTCGAAAAAGTGCAACGAGAATGACATCCGAGTGATGTTCTCAACGTTCGGACAGATAGAGGAATGCAGAATTCTACGGGGTCCTGATGGATTGAGTCGAGGCAAGTGTGCAATCCACCCTGTCTGTTTTTACCTTCCTCAATGCTAATTGGAGATATACGCCACAGTCAATAAAGTTGGGTGGTGCATCTTCCATTCAAAATGTCACTTCCAGCGTAGTGTTAACTTTCTCATTTCCTCAGGTGACATATTATAAACGCAAAATGCTTATACCTATATCATGCCATGTTCTTCAGTTATATTAGCATTAAACCTTGACTCTTACCATTTACAGCTCCAGAAGAGTCATTTCTCAAGTCAACTAGAAAATAATAAATTTTGTTTTACGTGCATTACCAAGTGATTTAGTCCTATTCAAGTTCCCCAATTGTGACATGGTTAATAACCTTCAGTCTTGCCATCATCTGAGATTTACAGGAGCAATTGTGAGAGTCATAAAGGGTATATAAATCTTAGTTAAGAATCACATCAATTTGCACATACTTCTGTGAATTTGAGGAAAGCCATAATGGTATGACTGTTAGGAAGAGGGTCCAATTTTAATTGCCTTCTCTATTCCCTGTGCCTCCCAACCCCACCCTCAAAGGACATGAGCATACAATAAACAGACACAGACACACAAAAGAAACAGGAATAGTTATAGTCGCTTAATCATGGGCAAGACACCACTGCTTCTGAGAATACAAGAGAAAATAACATTCCTGAAGTGGCACTGACTTAACAAAAGCCAGTTAGGGATCTGCTTTATAATTTGCAGAGGGGATTCAGTCAAAGCTTCTGTCAGGAGGATTGTGCCCAAATGTTTGAGATTGAATGAAATTTACACCGCAGCATCATGTGCTTGTAACCAAGAGAGAGACGTGTTTTTCTGAATTGTTTTATTACAAAGTCCTCATCCTTCTTATCATTGTCTCACCTCTTTGCTGCCCCAGTTAATGAACATTCATGAAATGTTCATGAATGAACATGTGAGAGATGAGCAGATATTTGAAGGAGGTGAGACTCATCCAAAAGCAGCAACATGGGGCTTGAAAATGTTTCCTTGCCTTCTGCTTATCGGAACTTGTGTACAGCTCACCTAGAGCGAGCAAGGATCAAGAGATTGTCACAAGTATGAAAATTAAACAGATATTTTAGGAAGTGCCTATTGTTTGTACATAACAGTACATGGGAATCTTTATCCCCCATCCCACCAACCTCTGCCCATAAAACTGTTTTTGGAAGGCAGAATAAAGCTAGAAGCCCCAGTAGGTTTGAGCACAATTCTCTGGGAGGCTCTCTGTGTCTAATTGCACACCATTCTTGCCCTGACCATTTTGCAAAATAACCACTAAGGAATTGTGCTCACCTGTGCACTGTTTTTTTCTGATGCAGGGCATAACAGTAGTAGGAATGTCAATCTTAGATGACCACAGCTTGACAACAACTTGTACTTGAACTGGTGAAATCGGAGAGGAGGAAGAGATCTGAGGAGGCTGGTTGGGGCTGAGGCTGGACTTGATATTACTGATGATTGATGCTATAATGGGTTCAGTGCTCAACTGGTAAACTTCAATGAGTAAGCAGGAATAAACATCTAACTGACCCATAACACCTGCCAGTGTAGACAGAAGGGAATCAGGGTCCAGTGAGAGGATAGGAATGTTTCAGTCCATCATAAACACTGCAAGGACTCACTAACTTGCAGCATTTTCTGCTTTGGTCTCCTTCTATCTCCATCTCATTCACTCAAGGCTGTTAATCTGTCATTGCAGCCAACTCTGGGCTTCTAAAGGGTCAATGGTAGGAGTAAAATAATTTTGGATAAAAAAGAAGGAAACATAATGGCAGCAATTGAGGTTTGTCATAAGCATTGTTCTGTCAGAGATGCTACGTTGTTACCTTGAGAAGGCTGAGCCTGTTTAGTCAATAATTAATCCTAGATTGAAAGCGACAGACCAGTTACCTCTTCTGGTTAAATGGACCTTAGCAGGTTACAGCTGTGCATTACCAAGTAACAGCAACCTTTTTAAAGCAAAACCTATTCTGC
This sequence comes from Ginglymostoma cirratum, assembly GCA_024137785.1. NCBI lineage: Eukaryota > Metazoa > Chordata > Chondrichthyes > Orectolobiformes > Ginglymostomatidae > Ginglymostoma > Ginglymostoma cirratum. Next base: position 10,230,203 of record JAHRHZ010000046.1, read on the forward strand.
AGGGATTGTGCCCTTTCCTTGTAAGTTTTATAGGTCTGCACAGTACAATGTTGTCTGTTTTTCTGTATCCCACTCAAACATGGAGGTAATTTAACATTCGAGTAAAGGATGGAGTTCTTCTGGTCTGGATGCAAAGGTGATAGATGTGTCAGGTGTGCTGTTTGACAGTGAGGTAAGTGTTTGCCTCTGATCATGTCAGACAGACGGAAATTACTTTCTGAAGCCTGACTGTAAACATAGATATTATTGGGTTGGAGGAAATGCAGAAATGATGCAAGATTGCAAATTTTAAAAAAAATTAAGTGAAGACTACTGTTTCCAATAGCCTTCTCTTGCCAGCCAGAAGATAACCAACACTGAATATTTAACAAGGCAAGCTTGATATTAGCCCTATCTGTGTACACTTCCAGTTCTGGCAAGACCAATTTATCAGTTATTTAGAGAAACGTAGAAAAAGATAGAACTGACAAATTGTAACTTCATAGACATTTCCTCACAGATACCAGGAAGCTTCTAGAATTGTAAGTTTTTCCACACACAATTAAATGAGTCCTGTAATTTTATAAAAAATTGATGTGAAGTGAAATTAATTTATAGGTATTTTTATACCTAGTTGGGTGAAAGGAGAAAAATATGTTAAAATATGATTTAAGCTGGCAGGTAGCTTTCACACGCAGGTTGGATAGGTTCAACTAGAAGTCTTTGAAGTGTCTCCAACTCCCCAGTACTCTTTGTCTGAAATATACTGTGAGAAACAGAATGTAAGTGTTGTCAGTCTGTCCTGCACCCCCCACCCCCCCCCCCCCCCCCCTCCATCCAAATGCGTTGACTTGGCATTTCTCCAAAAATGGAGCTTGTTTTAGACACTGAAATAAAAATAAACATGAAAAATGTCAACTTATTTGTTAGAATTGGAAAACCATAAAATACTGGAGCAGAATTAGGCCGTTCAGCCCATCAAGTCAGCTCCACTATGTGATCATGACTGATAAGTTTGTCAACCCCATTCTGCTGACTTCTCCTCATGACCCTTGAGCCCTTTACTAATCAAGAACCTACCCATCTTTATCTTAAAGACACTCAGTGGCTTCTTGTGTCTGAGGCTAACGTTCGGTGGATTGCTGAAAGGGTGAGGGGTGGCTGGGTTCTGTATCTACATGTGAGAATCACTGTCTTGTCCCTTCTAAAGTTTCAACTACAAGCAGCTTCCTCACCTCAAATTGTTCAGCCCCCCATAGACCCTTCACCCATTTTCCAAATAAAAGAACAGTCAGTCTGTCAATGCCAACCATGTCCAAGTCGCAATATTTTATGATTGCTTCAAAACAAAGGAAGCTAAAATCCTGGAATTCCCTCCCTAATAGCATTGTGGGTCAACCCACAGCAGGTGGACTGCACCGGTTCAAGAAGGCAGCTCACCACCACCTCTCCAGGGCAACTAGGGACAGGCAAGAAATGCTGGCCTAGCCAGCAGCACCCACATCCCACAAATGAATAGAAAAAAAAACTGGAAAATGTGCATTCATTTCCAAGTTTACAACATTACTGCCTCTCTCATTGCCTTCATTTAAGCTATTCTCCAGCCTTCTCCTCCTTTTTCTCTCTCGCCCAATCACTGATTCTTTGAAGCTCTGAAATTTCAAGTATCGTTACAGCCACGAAAGGTGAAATTGATTAAAATGCACAGTCTGCGATTTTTGGAAAGCATCATGGCTTTGAAATTATGTATTGCGGCATGAGTATGCAAAGACTTTCCAGGTGTTGGAAAATTTCCTTTCCCCTGACAACCAGAGATGAAGATCATTGAAATATGTGGCAAATGAAACCTCAGTTTTGTGTTTCAGAATTGTTACAGTTTATTAAAGAGTAAATATGGGCATTCCCACCTTCATTTATAGCCAGATGGGATTACATGAAAATACAGAGCAGAGACCGGTCATTCAGCCTGAGCAGTCTGTGCTTCACTCAAACCTTTGCCCAGCTTTCCTCATCTAAATCTACAGTTGTAGTCCTCTCTCTGTTTCTCCCTCTTAAGCTTGTTTGGCTTCCCTTTAAATGTATCCACACAATGCTATTCACTTCAGCCACTCCCTGCGGTCAAGTGTTCCGCATGCTCACCACCCTTTGGGTAAAGAAGCTTCTTTGGAATTCCCTATTGTATTTCAGAATTCTTGGTCACTGTCTTGTGTGGACAACCTCTAGATTTCCCTTCCCAGAAAGGGGCACCATTCTCTCTGTTTCCACTGCGTGAAACATTACAGTTTCCAATTCCAGGCACAATGAACGATGAGTGAAACAGTGTTGTTATACATTTTCAGCCCTCACACCCAACACCGACTATAAGCTCCAAATAAATGGGTGACCAACCAGGATGGGAAGCTCGTCTAAAGTGTCCTTCGCCACCGAGACTGGACAGTGATGTTGAGAAATACAAGATCAAAGCATTAACTGATCTGAAGCAAAGGCAAGCCATGTGCAGCAGGACAGTTTGCAACTGAAAGATGAGAAGTGGGGTTTTATTTCCCTTGTAGAGAGTTTGTTGTACAAAGATTGGTATCTTAATGTTAACCTGTCCTTTCTCTTTCAGTTGCTGACTGGCCTGCGTTCATCTCGGAATGAGGGCTTGCAGCCTAGACATTTAGATTTCAAAAGAAACTAAAGCAGGTCATCTCTTGCCCACCCACCCAACCACTAGCCCCAGTCAAGAAATATACAGAGCCACATGTACGAATCTGGCTTACTCTCACTTGGTCAAAGTAAAAGCCAATGGGCAGTAATATTACGACGTTGTACCTTTCGCATCGTAAAACATTCCAAGGTGCCTCACAGAAACAAAATGTGATACCAGGCCACTGAAGAAGAGCTCAGGACAGACAGCCAAAGGCTGGGTCAAAGACACAGGCTTAAGGAAGAACATGAAGGAGGACGGAGAGATGAAGAGGTGGTGATGTTTAGAGAGGGTATTCCACAGGTGACCTCTTGTGTGACAGTAGAGTGATGAAGTTCAGGGAACACGAAAGAGGCAAGAATTAGAGAAGCACACCTACCTTTAGGCGGGGTTTGGTGGGGGGCATTGCTAAACAAAGTTAGAACAACGAGACCCAGGAGGGATTTGAAAATGACGATGAAAAGTTTGAAAGCAACGTGGTGCTGGACAGGAATCGCGGTAGGTTGGCAAACAGAAGCATTTTGCTGTTTAGTGTTAGTTGGATTGGGGTCAAATTTAGGGAGGTGAAACAAAATGAAATTTAAAACTAACTGTACAAGTCAAAATAGAATACAAGTCTGCCTCAGGGTGTTTTTTAAAATGGGTTATTGGTGAAAATGGTAATTTATAACCATGTGAATGTGTAAATGGTGCTATTCTGAGCAGAATATAGTCATGCAAAGGTTGATATATGGCACAGTTGGATGGGATCATGTGTTTTGCCATAGCTTTTTCTGAATACTGACACAATATCAAAGGCAACCTAAGGAGTCAGTCATTCCCGTGTGACACAGATGCCTCTGGTCAGACAAATTCCAATGTATAATTTTGGAGGGAGAACATCACTTTGGCTCCGTTCTATTACCAACCTCACCTTAAGCATCTGAGCAATGCTCAACGCCCATCAGTGATTCACCTCTTCCACCCTGAGACAGCACACCATCAGAAAGATGACTGTGTTCAAACATACTAAATTGAAATGAACAGAAGGAAGCAGACGCTGATTTTATTAAATTTACTGGATTCAGGGAAGCAATACGTGTTATTTTAGACTTACAAAACAAAATGAGTAGCTAGCCTTTTCCTCCTCACCTGCACCCCCTCAGCCCACTCCGTGTAGAAGTGTGGTTTGAGAATCTCGATGGAAGGAACAACGAGTCCATTTAAACCACGGCAGACAGCAGCAGTAGCTGGGATCCATGTGCACTGAGATCGTACAGCACAGTGAGTTCTATGTCGTCTTTCTAGTGCGACAGCTGTGTATGTAAAATGGTGTGTTGACCTATTTTCCTTTCTCTCGTGAGTGCATTAACCAAGGTGCTTTGGGGGCCAGCAGCAAGGGGAGGGAAGGCATGGCTTGCTCTGATTGCTCTTGGCTAAAAGAAAAATGCCACGTGAAAATGAAATGTTAAAAAGCTGTTGTATTTTTATGTACTACTGAGAACAGTGTCGTCTTGTGGCCGTTCTCGTAGAGTTGTGTTAGTTTAACAAGCGTCCAATCCTCTTGTCTTGTTGTTTTTTTTTGTCTCTCCTGCTCCCCTGTCCCCCCTTGTCCCCACAGGCTGTGCATTTGTCACGTTTTCCACAAGGGCAATGGCACAGAATGCAATCAAAGCCATGCACCAGTCCCAGACCATGGAGGTACTGTATCGTCTGCCCTTTACTTGTTTCTTTGTGGATAATGTAGAATGTGGGGAAGCTGCAGTATATAACATTGCAAAAAGGTCATCTCTCGCTCCCAACTGTTGTAGCTTTTTCCAAGTTTTGATGTGTGTGTGTGTGCGTGTGTATATCTGATAGCCGAAAATGCTACAATAATGCAAAGAGGTTATTGGCTGCATTTCACAAGTTCTTCCGAATGTTCTCAAAGCACCTCCCAAGTTCCCAGCAGGTGGATCGCGGGTCATGATACGCACCTGGAATTTAACATTTACTCACCGTTGTGAGAAGAGATGAAACCTTTTCTTCTGGGAGAAGAAGCAATATTCTTTCCCTAAAAGTCGAGGGTTGCTGAAGGAGCTCGGTTGACGTGCGTCCCAAAGTGAAACTGCACGAAAAATGTCTCATGATTTTCTCCCAAGACAAACCTGCAGAGCTAAGGGGGAAGAGTAATGAAGGGAAACTGGGTGTCAGTCAAACTTCATAGATATGTTGTGACACAATGTTGGAGTGGGCAGGACTTGAACCCTTTCCTAGCCCAGAGATGGAGGCATCCCCACTATATCCAGGTACTAAATGGATAATGTTTCCAAAGATCTGGCATAAATACAATGGATCAAATGGCCCTCTTCTGCATAACAAGATTCTAAGAGCTGACCTCTCACCTGTGACCAGTTCGCTGCTGTCAGTTTGAGGAGTGCTGTAGTAAACCTGGGCTCGCGAGGGTAGAGCAGATTGACCAGGGAACGCAACCCTCCATTTGACAACAGTGAGCTTTCTTGGAGAAATGACCAAATTGGGATAGAGTGGGGCTTGACCATTGTGCCCACATTTGGACTTCATTATTAAGGGACTTGCCTACTCCATCAAAACCACTTGGTTATCAGAAGTCAGTCAGAGACCCTGCAGAGCTATGCATCTCATGCACCTGCACAGAGGTAGAGTCTGTAAGCATAGAGGAGCATAAATGCTGTCTTAAAAGACCTCTTCCTTCTTTTTCATGCAATTGCGGTTTATTTGCCAAAAGTTGTGTGCGTGTGGATATCAGGTTGAGGGTATGATCAGCCTCCACTGCGATGCCTTTGCAGTCAAATAGCCTGTCGTTGCTACCAAAAGCCAGTTGCTTGCTGTCACTTTAGACATCAACACCCTGGGGAGAAAATAACTTGGGAGGAGCTTGGAAGTGATTTAGTGCAATGCAGGCTCAAATTGGTAATAGAATTTATTAGCCTTTTTAAAAGACAAATCTACTGCTCACAATATAATGGGGCTTGCAAGAAAATATACTGCAGCTTTAACCAGGGTGGAATGTGTTGGGAGAAGGTAACTTCCTGGAAATTACAGCTTTTATAACAATCTGCATATGTCTTCAAACACTGTTTAACCACAGGTCTTAAAGAATGTAGCGCATTAAAGTCATTAACTAACAACTTGTTGCACTCATTAACGATAAGATTGACCTCTCTAATTGCTAAGTGGTGGCTGTGGTACTTAACTTAATCGCAAAGCAGATGTTGAAATCAGCAATGTCCTACTAAGAGACCAAAGGTTAAACATGTTTTAATTTGTTTTTGCTGTGTTTTTTGACCAAACCTCCGCATAACATGGAATTGGCATCAAAAACTAAATCAACCTCTTTCTCATTCATGTGTTGTTTAATCTTTTTGTGCTGGTTATGTTTTCCTGTACTTGTTTTTTTTCTCCCCCACCCCCTTCTCCCTGTATATTCCGATATGAGCTATAAAGTCTGTTCTTTTTCTCTGCTTTTTAATGGTTGTTAAGGCATCTGGTTCAAGCTGCTAATAACAACATAGTGTTATCACGTTGCACATGGACTGAATTAATCAATTCATTTTTAAAATAGTTGCAAACAGCAAGAGGTCACTTATAAAAAGGTATAAGTCCGTCGCAGATTAAATTACTTTGCAGAAGGTGCAATTCAGTTCCATTTCTTTCAATACAGTAATTGGCACTGCTTAAAATACCAGGTTATATCTGCAATACAGCTTTCGTGTATAAAGCTGTGGTGCAGACAGTTGAGGGGGCCTTCCTCAGGTTCCAGCTCTTCCTAACTTTAAAAAGAAGCAATTGGATTGACCCACAGCCAGATGGGTTACAGCATCATGCCTCTCCCCAGCTTCCCATCCCATTCACACCTCAGACTGAAGTAGAAGATCAACAAGTTGCATTTATGTGGCAACCTTAACATAGTAACTCATTCCCTGACAAAACGCGGCACTGAACCAACTCGAGGTGATGTCCTTAGCAGTATATTTAGAGAGGATCCTGCCAGATAGGACCACCTAGCATTAATATTCAGACCTGCCAAAAAGGCAGTGAGATCAGTGTAGCTCCCACTAACGTTCGCCCACCTCCGCAAAAGGCTGTTTTCCATTAGGTTGGCAAGAACAGGGATAAAATGTTAGGGCCTGAATTCATTTTCTCATGCCCACTAGATTATTCCAAACATTTTACATCTGCCATATGCAGACTTTCCCTTCTGATCAGTGTGTTTTTTTTTCTTTAAATGTGTAAAAACTTGGTCATATTTGTGTTATGCTCACACTGTCCAATTCAGCTTTTATGTTATTTAAATCATTTAATAATAAACCAACCGCACCAAGGTGTAGCATTCTGCCACAGCCGTGTGCAGCACAAGTGCTAGAAATAAGTGCCAGTGTCCTTGGAGTAGACAGAGGTGGGGGAGAGGTGCTAACTGCTAAATGCCACATTCTGTGCTGCTCTCACTGGTGGGGCCAAGGCACAGAGGGTCCATGCTCGCTTCGAGGTATTCAGTGAGAATTACCCATGGAAGGTCAGCCCAGACTGAGTCAGCATTATCAGGAGAGCTGGGCAGGAAATCTGTAAGATAGCAGAAGTTTTTATTTTCTGAAAGAGGCATCAACACTGAATAACAGCTTGCAAGCATGCTTCCGTGCTCACTCCCCCAGACAGTGATTTCAGACCTCCTGTAATTCAGAGGTGCTGAGTGGAGTCCAGGAGTCATTGCAGGAGAGAAGAAAGGATAATTATTGAGTCTTTTACACTACAGACCACTGAGCGGCTGCCACACTGATGGAGCCTGTTCAGCCTCTTGAGTTTGTGCAGGCTGTCTCTGCAAGAGCCATTTATGGCTGATCGCACTGCTGCCTGCCTTCACCTTGCAGCTCCTGTACTTCTGTTGTTGCCCTCTCAGGTGTTTATCCAGTTTTTTTCTAAAATTGAATCTCTGTGTACTCTTGGAATGCGCCCCCAATCCTAACCCTGCTCTTGTAATAGAAGAGGAAATTTAATTCACATGCTCCTTCGGGCCCAAGTGATGTCAGGAGCTGCGTCAGTTAGGGAAAGCATGCCTTCTGACTCTTTGGATTCTTTTGTTACTCACTTTAAGCCCATGTCCTCTAGCTGTTCCTATACCGGTGGGAATAGTTTCTCCCTATCTATTGTCTTGATCCCTCATGGTTTTGATCACCTATCAAATCTCCTCGCAACCTTCTCCAAGATGAATAATCTCAGCTCCTGCAATTTATCCATGTAAATTTCACCCCGGACCCTTAGAACCATTCCCATTAAGCCAGCTTCACCCAGCAATCAGCAATAACATAGACATTTAGAAGGTTTGGGATTGGAAGCCCAGCTCTCTCGTTTCCCAGTGGTCAGAAGCAGGAGGTTCTCAACAACTGAGCATTTGTAATCAGAGACTCTTCTTGTCAACTTCCCAGCAAACAGAGCATTGGGGTCACATGCCTGTCCTCTCTTGTTGTCAAACACCAAAGATAGAGGTCTGGACATCTAGTGACCAGCTCCACAATGGCATTAAGAGATTTGGCACTAAACCCTTTCCCTCTATCCTCTTACTGTCTCGACTGAATAACTAGAGAGAGACTGTTCCACTGCATTGGACATGGACTTAGGGTAATGAGCACAGAAGCAATGGCAACATGAGGAAAAACTTACTGATTCAGTGAGCAGTTACAATCTGTAATGTGCACTGCCTGAGAATGCGGTGGAGGTAGTTTCAAATTGATGGCTTTCAAAAAGAGAATTGAATCATTACCTGAAGAGAAAGCATTTGCAGGAAAATTGGGTAATGTGGAGAGGAAGTGGACGAGTTGCTCTTCCAGAGAGCTGGCGTGGATGTGACAGGCCAAACGGCCTCCGACTGCGTTGCAGTGCTAGAGCTCTGTCTACATGTGATGCAGGAGCATTTCACAAGAACGTACGGGTAAATGAATGAAACAACCAGAAATTGAAAATAAAGAAAAGGTGCACATCTACAAAGTTTGACATGGCCCCCATTAAAATGGGACTTCCAGTTTAAATTCATTCACTCATTTGCTGCAAATGCTGGAGGGAAGGGAAACAGAATTAACATTTCGAGTCCAGTTTGATTCCTCAGAATTTTTGTTAAGCTAATAACGCACATTGTCAGATCAACCTGACTCTGTTACATCAACAGCTATTACAGTTACATTAATTTCAGGAGAGGGTTAAAATGAGCTGAATTTAATGCCCCTATTTCCGAATGTCAACGAGTGAGTGTTCTTCCCAGAGTTTCTGGCCGTGCTAAACGATCCCTCAACAAGCTGCACGCTGTGTTTCTGTGCAGATTTACAAAGTCCTTTATTAAAACATTACACGCCTTTGTGTTTTTATTTTCTCTTTGGAGAAGATGTCAATTATTATTTGTCCCAAAACACAACAGAAATTGAATCCTGTGTCAACACTTTCCCACAGCCATGTTTCTTATAGAGAGAACTGAAGTAATTACTTTTGCCAAGTACCCTCCACCAGAAATAGTATAAAAATTCTCTCACCTCAGACATCATAATATTACCCCCTTAACCTCGAGAATGCTTCATATGCTGTAAGGAACAAAAGACCCCAAAATTGGAGGACACAGCTGACATTGTGCAAGGTTTAGACTTGTTCTTGAGGCCCTTGGTTTGAATTCTGTTCAGTGTAACATTTAACTGAGCCATTCAGCTCAGAGGGTTTGCATTGGGGCAATCGACAACCTGCATCAATTTAACTTGTTTTGAGCTCCAGCTACCCATTTCCTATGATTCCCATTTCTTCATAAGTGCACTCCTGTCTTCCAGAAAGTGTAATTTTTTTTTAAAAATTTCATCTGTTTTTCTAACCATCCTGTTCAGAGATGTTACACACTGCTGGAGCAGGTGAGACTAGAACCTGGGACTCCTCTTTCAGGGATAGGGACAATACCACTATGCCACAAGAGGGCCCGTAAATTAAATTTCCCCAGGCATCAAGGTATTTTCTAATCAACATGCACAAAGATGTTATTACACATCTTTGGTGCAGGTAGGACTTGAACCTGGGTCCCCTGGCCCAGAAGTATGGACTGTACCATTGTGCCACCTCAGGGTCCTAGAAAGTGTACATTGAATTGTACAGCACGGAAACAGAACCTTCAGTCCAACTCATCCATGCTGGCCAGATATCCTAAGTTAATGTAGCCCCATTTGCCAGCATTTGGCCCATAGCTGTCCAAACCCTTCCTATTCATATACCCATCCAGATGCCTTTTAAATGTTATAAATGTACCAGCCTCCTCCTCCTCTTCCCGTGGCAGCTCATTCCATACATGCACCACCCTCTGTGTGAAAAAGTTCCCCCTTAGGTCCCTTTTAAATCTTTCCCCTTTTGCCTTTAATCTCATACAAGGCGAATTGGTTTCAGATGTGCTGGTTGTCTCACTAATTGTCTGTAACTAAAGGAAGCTCACTTAGGACAAAATGTTGAAAATATGTAAGTGCCTATAGCATTGATGCCTTCAGAAGAAAAGGGCATTGAGGGCATCAGACAGAGGGGCAAAAAGCCTGCAGTTCCTACTGTTCTGCAGCAGGTTCTGGTATGAATGTGGGGAGCAAAGAGGAAAGGCAAAGGACGGTTTGTATCCAAGTTCCTGCAGTTATCTTTTTATAGTGAAGAGAAAGAGAGAGAGAGAAGGGGTAGGGGAGGAGGAATGGCAACAGACAAGAGAACAGTTGCTCCCATTTGCACAAGCAGCATTCCAGCAAGTTTGGACTGTAGCAAGTAATGTGCCTGTGGGCTACATGTATGAAAAGCATGCTATCCATAAAATAGTAGTGTCCTTCAGTATTATGTATTTGATAAATACTTCACCTACTTCTGCTCCTACTTCTTATGGTCTGTTTGACCAATCGAGTCCACTCTGCCATCCAATGAGATCATTTCATAGATAAGTATCAATAATGGAAGACTGCAGCCTTGGGGTATAATTGCTGGACTGTTAATCCAGGGATCTGGGTTCAAATCCCACCATGGCTAAAGGTGGAGTTTAAAATCAATAAAAATCTGGAATTAGGAGTGTCATGATGACCATGAATTCATTATCAATTGCCAGGAAAGACTCATCTGATTCACTAACCTCCTTTAGGGAAGGAACCTGCCATCCTTACCTTGGTCTGGCCTACATGTGACTCCAGGCCCACAGCAATGTGGTTGACTCTGAACTGTCCTCTGGGCAACTAGGGATGGGCAATAAATGTTGGCCTAGCCAGTGATGCCCATATCCCATGAAGGCATAAAAAAATGAAGATGATCAGCCATATCTTATTTGAAAGTGGACCAAATTTGAAGGGCCAAATGCCCTATCCCTGGACACATTTCTGATCCCATTGTAAAGCCACATGCAAAATTCTGTCAAATGTTTTCTCTTGTTCAGATTATGGATTCCTTCTCCAGTTCTGTTGACACTTGCGTATGAAAAAAACCCAATAGGTGAGGATAAAATGACAAATAGCTGCATCTCCTTTCCTTGGGAATTGAGAACACTGAGTGCTCCCATTCACAGATGGTCACAGGTCAGAGGACCACTGCTGTGTCCCTGTCTACCAAATCTGGATGCTGTTGTCCTGAAGGACCTCTGTTCGAGGTGAAACACTGGCGTGTGGGTGTTCCAGTGGTGGAAGTCATAGAGTTCCAACAACCATTGGACCCTGAGCAAAACCAGCCCCAGGAGGATAACCCGAAGACACAGGGTTGGTGGTGGGGTTAGTAGTGGTGGTGTTGGACGAAAGATTTGTTGCCAACAAACCAAAAGACCATCTCCGAGCTGGCCACATGAGGGTGGCAGGAACTTATGGCTGCAAAGCAGGAGTTGGAGCCCAAAAGGCTAGGCATTCCCAAAAGCAGAATTTTTCTCCCCACTTACCTAGATAGTGAGCTCGCCGTCCCTGGGAGCATTCCAACTGGCTGTACAAAAATCAGGAATGCCAATTCAAAACCTGGCATGACTGTTTCCAGCATTTCTGATCTCCACATGTATTTCAGCAATGGAAGTCCTCAGCACGATGGGTAAAATTGTGTTCCTTTGAAGAATGTGTACTCACTTTCCCTCAGTGCTGAATGATATATGCCTCTGTATGAACAGGGCAGTATCAGAAATTTTCACCATTACTATTGGAATTGCCTCAGTTTTGTCTGAATATTTTGTTTTTAAAAGAATCTTGTGGATCTGTCCTGCTGGACATCACACTATGTTACAAATACACAATGACCTTCAATAAAGAGTAAACCTATAATTGACCTGGGACCTGAAATTTACAAGCTGCTGTCTGATTGGTCCCGACACTTTGTATGTCACCACGTCTGGTTCTCGAGAACTTGGGCTGTCCGTGAGCAATGCCACAGGAGATCTGCTAATAAGGGGATAAGATTGGAAACGATGAGAGAAAGAAGCAAAATGTCATGGAGAGAATGATCTGTAAAAGGAGAAAGAAACAGTCATGGTCACACAAATGGCTGTTTTCTTTGTACAAAAATATAATGAACAAACGAGAGCAGAAAGCAGGGTGGTATCCTGTCCTGGTGAATAATGCCAAAATAAATAGCTGTCCCTGCAGCTTTCTGCCTTTATTTTTCATCCTGTTGTACCCCCCCACTTCCCCTACCTGTTCTCAGTGATGAGGGATGTGGTTCCATGCAAATTCAACAGTGGTTTGGAAGTCAATGAAGATGGAGAAGGAGTCACCATGATTTAGGAATATCCTCAATGAACGAACTGTCCCTGCAAGAGCCAAATAACAGCCGAGGCTTTGGAATTAGTTCCTTACCCTGAATGGTAGGAGGGGTCTCTTGGAGGAAGCAGAGGGCACAAAAGAGGTTACAGAGTGATCGTCTAGTGATGGGGACAAGATTCAGATTGAGAAAGCTCCATTTTCTAATTCCAGTGAGTACCATAGGCTGCTTCTGTAAAGCCCTTGATCACGAGTCACAGCCTTGGGGCAATCAGGGCACAATTGCAACAACAAAAATGTTACGTCACACAGGATCTGATAATGCTGGGAAGCCCCACCCCCAGCCCCAGCCGCCTACCATCATACATCCCGTTCCTGTTGATGCTGAGCTTGGGATCCCTGCCCCACTGGCGCTGACCTGAGGGTCCATGATGCTCTGGTGCTGAGTTGGGGGTTCATGACCCACTGGCGCTGAGCTGGGGAGGGCGGTCCGACCCACTGGCGCTGAGCTGGGGAGGGTGGTCTGACCCACTGGCGCTGAGCTGTCAGTCTTCACAGATAAAGGAGCCAATACACTCCACACCTGCTCCCTCTCCAGCTGATGCAAAGATTAGAACTGGGTTTGACAAGCTCAGGTACGTCCCAGCGTTCCCACAAGTGCCACCTTTGATGCACTATTATCTTTATGATGATCTGAGCCTGTTGATAAGGCCCACCAACTGAAAAGGCCCTGGTTTGTCTTCAGCAGCCTTCTGGGGAAAGGGCTGTCAATAGCACAGCACCTTCCATCTTTACCCCCACCTTCTGCTGAACCATCTGTTTACAGCCATTTCCCCTAAGTGAGCATCCTCCCTGCCCTGGTACTGACACAAGGACCCACCCACTTTAACATTGTTATCGACCAGACCAAACCAAACCCCTTTCAGATGTATGAAGGAGATAGTCTAGACCCTAATGTTTTCTTGTTTAAAGACAAGAGTAAGGTGCTGTATTCCAGATGTAGTTCAATTGGTTACACCACTCGGCTTTAAGTAAAACACACTTTATTCATACTCTTTAGTTAAAATACAAATAAAAGAAAGAAGAATTGGTCTAACTTTAACTCTATTGGAAAACTTAACAGAGTCATAGATTACTTAACTACTAAACAGTAGCTGTTCCAATCTCGTGACATCCCATGAACGCACCCTTGGCAAAGGCAAATTCAGTAAAATAGCTTGTCTCACATGTACTGTTTCTCCAGTCTGGGAGGAAAGAACACCAAGAGAAAATTCTGGCAGGAAGATTTATGGCAGCTTCCAAATCCCAAAAACTGAAAGCTAAATTAAAATCCTGGCTCCCTGAGAGTTTGAGCCCACCCATTCAGGATGCTTCTATTGTTCCAACTTAACAAAAAACTTAAGGCCTCACAAGCTATTTACTTTATTGGAATAGAACAGACTGCTCAACACCTGTGTTCAATCTCTCTTCAGAGAGAATAAAAGGACAAAATTCATCTCTTAAAGCCATAGTATTGTCACTGTATATATAATTAGGAACTTGGAATCAAGCTGGAACTCATCTCACATATGTTGAAGATCACCCATTCTGTCGTTGAATCGGGTGTTTGGGAGGCCGCTGAACAGTTAACACCTTGGTGCTAAATTGGTGCTGGTGAATTTAAAAGATGCCATGAGCCTATTTGTTTACAATAAACATGATGGACAGAGAGAATTAAGTTCCCACTTTGCATCAAGCTCAAATCACCATTGACCATTTAGCCACCAGATGTGGCTGCTAGGTGTATGTGTAATGAAGCAGAATATCTTCTTAAACGTAGGGTTTGTTGATTACTGATCTATTTTACTAAGTAGATACTGAAAGTCAGTTTAATTTGCTACTGTTTCTAAAAGCAATACCATTATGTTTGTAAGGAAGCATTAGCCCCCATTTTCTCTTATTTATATTTAATATGCTTGCAAACATTTTAATGCGTTTTATGCAAATTGTTCTCAGCCACCTTTTAAAATGAAACCTGTTTTGTTGTAAGCAGGCTAACGTCTTCAATGCAGCCTCTTAGAGCTTCATTTTGTATTTAACTAGCTCCATAGAAAGGTCTCAATAGGCCAAAGACATCAGAGGTAATGTCAGTCTAATAGAAAGAAAACACTGCGGATGCTGGAAATCTGAAACAGAGAGAATGCTGGAGAAACTCAGCAATTCTGGCAGCATCAGTGGAGACAGAAACAAAGTTAACATTTATAGTCTGCTATGACTCTTCTTCAGAATTAGGAAGAAATTCTGAAGAAGCTCTGAACTTGATTTTGGGTTAACTCGTTAGCTGTTTCTCTCTCCACAGAGGAAATTTGATATTTTAATTTAACTCATTAACCCACAGCAGTCAGGGCATTGATGTCTCTTGAGATAGTTTCTCACCAGTTATTCTCAAATTTAAGGAGTATTCATTGAAAGGAAATTTTTGAAAGTTCTCTTTTTGGAACTCGTGGGCTGTCTGTTGCCATGGTAACAAATATGGATTTCGATGCTGATGTCCCAAAGGCTGATTGGATTTTTTTTTCTGTCCAAATGGTTGCTTGTCAGTTCTTCGTTTTTGTAAAAGGTTAAGTAGAATAAGATAATCAATGTGAAAGAAGCCCTGAGCTGCTTGGCATGTCTTTAATCATTTAACGTGGAAGGAGAGGTTTTTCCAGCCCACACGCCACATGTCCTGAAATTACACCTGATTAAGAGTCTATGGATTGATTGTTAGTCTTTCTAGCACCAGCACAATATGCTGTCCGATTGCCAGGGCTGAATAACCCATGGGTTCTTTTGACAGATATTAGGTTCCTGGCTAATATTTCATCATAGAATCCCTACAGTGTGGAAACAGGCCCTTCGGCCCAACAAGTCCACACCGACCCTCAGAGCATCCCCCTATAACCCACCTAATCCACACATCCCCGAACACTACAGGCAATTTAGCATCGTCAATCCACCTAAACTGAATATCTTTGGACTGTGGGAGGAAACCGGAGCACCCAGAGGAAACCCATGCAGGCACGGGGAGAATGTGCAAACTCCACACAGACAGTCGCATGAGGTTGGAATCGCACCCGGGTCCCTGGCACTGAGAGGCAGCAGTGCTAACCACTGAGCCACCGCGCCATCCTTCTGAAGTATTTGTTTTAGATGGTGTCCCAGAATTCCTGAAAGCTGCTTGTGATAGTGCTGGAAACAATCCCAATGGTCGGGTGGGAGAAACGCTGGGCCTGCAAATCAGGCTTGATGAAGATCGATTCCGACAACACCACTCTCTTCTTTTTAAGGACCTTGCATCTTACCCGTCGAAAGTGAAATGGTTACTGTTTCTGGAGTTGTGGCCTTGCTGTCCAATGAACAGTTTTGCATTTTCTATACCTTGTCAAATGCCAGTCACTTCTGGGTTCAGACCAGTTTGAAGATTTTTTGCTGGAGATTGCAACATTTGGGATCTAGACCCCGAGACATTTAGCCCACTTAAGAGAAGGAGGTTTCAATGCCACTGAGCAATCCACCTCTCTCCCCCACCTCCTCAAGCTGGGATGTTGAGTTGTCTGTCCCTGTATGTCATACACTTTTACATTTAGTAGAACATCCAGTCACTGAGAGGTCTAGGGTTAGCTGCTGTATAGACAAGCAGGTAGCCGGGTGCAGACTTTGTCACGGGTTCTTGTGGCGAATGGGCTGTAATAATTAGTCTCTGCTGTATGTATGAATGATGATCCTATCAACCTGTTGGAAAACTTGTGACTCTTTACAGTGGGGTGCGGATGAGTTCGGAATGGCCGCTTTGATTGACTAAGTGCAGTGCCATCCTCATTGGGGTCAAACATGAACCAACAACCATTCAAATGTAGGGACATCTTAGAATCATAGAATCCCTACTGTGTGGAAGAAGGCTATTCAGCCCATCGAGTCCGCACTGACCCTCTGAAGACCACCTGAAGACCCAAAGCCTCTTCCCCCATACCTTTAAACCGACATTTCCCATGCAATCAGACCCCGCCACCAAAGACATTTTTCCCTCCCCACCCTTATCTGCCTTCCGGAGGGACCACCCCCTCCGCGACTCCCTTGTCCGCTCCACACTCCCCTCCAGCCCCACCACACCCGTCAATTTTCCTTGTAACCGCAGGAAGTGCTTCACCTGCCCCCACCCCTCCTCCCTCACCCCAATCAAAGGCCCCAAGAAGACTTTCCACATCAGGCAGATGTTCACCTGCACATCTGCCAATGTGGTATACTGCATCCGCTGTACCCGTTGTGGCTTCCTCTACATCGGGGAAACCAAGCGGAGGCTTGGGGACCGCTTTGCAGAACACCTGCGCTCAGTTCGCAACAAACAACTGCACCTCCCAGTCGCACCTCCTCCCTACCCCCCTACCTACACTCACCTTTACTGGCTCCATCCCCGCCTCTTCGACTTGTCTGCCTCCTCTCCACCTATCCTCTCCTCTATCCATCTTCAATCCGCCTCCCCCTGTCTCCCTATTTATTTCAGAACCCTCTTCCCCTCCCCCATTTCTGATGAAGGGTTTAGGCCCGAAACGTCAAGTTTTCCTGCTCCTATGATGCTGCTTGGCCTGCTGTGTTCATCCAGCCCCATGCTTGTTATCTCGGATTCTCCAGCATCTGCAGTACCTTTTATCTCTTTCCCATGGCTAATCCACCTAGCCTGCACATCGCTGGACACTATGGGACAATTTCGTATGGCCAATCCACCCTAACCTGCACATGTTTGGACTGCAGGAGAAAACCAGAACACCCAGAGAAAGCCCACATAGACACGGGGATAATGTGCAAGCTCTGTGTAGACAGTCACCTGAGGGTGGAATCAACCCCTGATCCTTGGTGCTGTGAGGCAGCAGTGCTAACCGCTGAGCCACTGTGTTTCCCAACTTGGGGGAGTTGTAACTCAATGCAGTTCAATGCAGGACAGTAGAAACTTCTGGGGTTATTTTACAGGTTCGTTTAAAAAATGATTAGTGCTGTGTAGATTTGCCAGCATGTGGAGTCTGTGTGTTCACACAGTGAGAGGAAACATTTTTGACGAAGACCTATTTGACCAGAGAGATAGTTTGAATGTGTGATTCCCCTCAAACCATTGTGGGGAGCGGAAATTCTGTAATTGTCAGCATCAGGTAAATATTTCGGTAAGCTCTGTTTGAAGGTAAAGCTTAAACTCAGCAAATGAGGAGGCTACTCTTTGACTAAGGAGATTTGCATTTGCTAAATAAATACATGGAGTTGTAGCCATTAAAGTTTTGAACAGGACACCATTTTGAAAGAACGTAGAAGTGAGCCTGTAACCCCTTTTCAAGATTTATCTTGAAAGTTCTTGTCTCTTTTGGAGTATGTATTAGAATTCTTACTCATTGCATTTCTAATCCTATTTGAGAAGTAACTGTGTCTTATAAATAAGAGCAACAAGGTAGTAAAAATTAAACTGTTTAAAGCTACGTAATGTTTCATAGATTTTTTTAACAAATGGATTGAGTAGGAGGTGTCAGCGAAAGAGTGGGTTTCAAACATGGTGCCTCCTTCTGATTAGCGTCCTTTAACTTTTGTTGGAAAGTGACATCAGGAGACAGAGCTTACTGTTGAAAACCTGCTAACCCTCAATAGTCTAACCTTGGGTATAGGAGAGAGGCTTGGGGATAAGTTAACTAAAGACTGCTTGTGGTTGTGGCAAGCAATCATAACTGCTTTGTGGTACCAATGATGGAATAGCCTGTTTTAGACCTGGTACAGTATAAGGAGACAGAATTAATAATGATCTCATTGCAAAGAACTGTCGAGGAAAGAGTGATCATAACATGGTAGAGTTTCACATTGAATGAGAATGAGAAACTTGGGTCTGAAACTAGTGTCTTAAATATTTATGTAATTACAGAAGTACTAAAACCGTGAGGGGTAGAGTAGACTAAGTAGGTAAGTAAGTTGGGAGAAGGAGTGGCAGAGAGACGGCCAGAGGGTGTTTTAATAGAAGAAGCAGAAAAGAATGAGCGATGCATTGAAACAGAGCCTCTTTCCTCATCACTCCATCCTAACCGTGTGCTTCTCTCTGCGACAGGGCTGCTCATCGCCAATCGTGGTGAAGTTTGCGGACACTCAGAAGGACAAGGAGCAGAGGCGCCTGCAGCAACAGCTGGCCCAGCAGATGCAACAGCTCAACACAGCAACCTGGGGAAATCTCACTGGCCTGGGTGCCCTGGGACCACAATACCTGGCTGTAAGTGGTCATTGGGGAACCAAGAACAGTGTCGAAATTGGAACAAAAGAAGTTTTCGTACCCCAAAACATGCATACAGTCAGTCTTTTTTTTTTATTTCTTTTTCTCTTGATGCAGCATAAGTGGGGAATGTGAATTGGATGTCATTAATTTAATTTCCTTCAGGGAAGGGTGGAGGAGACTTGTACCCTCTGTACAGTTGGGAAAATGTTTAATAATATCTGCGAGCTTCATATTCTCTGTGGTTTACATTGAACACAATAGCTTCATAAACGTTACATTTAAGTCTCCTCCTTTACATCATTGTTTGGTTTCTAGCCTCCAGCTTGTTTTTTTTTTGCCTGACTCCAAACAGCAATTCCAGGACACAATCAAATCCTCTACGGAAAATGTTAGGAAGTTCTGAGCAATGTTTCCCTCTCCTAAAAAGATACACTTGCATTTATATAATGCCTTTCATGACTCGGGCAATGCACCGTATTTTACAGCTGATTAAGTAGTTTTTGAAGTACCATCACTTCTGTAAGTTTACATTCGAGCTCCTGCATCATCTGTGATAATGGCCAGATAATCAGCTTCGGCTGAGCTGTAAATATTTGATAGGCACTGAGGAGAATCCCTCAACTTTTATTAAAAACAATGCAATTCCATCCAAGGGAGCAGATCAGGTCCTGCTTAAGCATCTAATTGGATAATATCCCTTAAAGCAGATATCCCTTAGAGCAGATCTTCCTCAGTAATGCATTGAAGAACCAGTCCCAGGAGTAGGACTTCAACCCACAACTTTCTGAACCTGAGGCTTGTACTGAACCACATCTAGAACCAGAAAATTGATGAGTTTTACTTAGTTAATACTGCTATACAATGAATAAAGTCCCGCAGTGTTGCATCTGTGTTAATCTGTATCAATGCTGCTCATCTGCAATATTAGCCTATTCCAGGTCCTGTAAACCATTGAGCTGAACCAAATCATCCTAATTCCTGAAGCGTTCTGGGTGCAATGTTGGGGACTAATTGCTCAAAAAAAAATGGATCTTTGCAAAGTGATATTGCAGAGGTAACACCCCAGCTTTGAGACACAAGGCTGTGGATTCACAGCAGAGTTAAAGCATTTAATGTAGGTTGACACTTCTGACGCTTTTGGGAAGGCTATATCATCACAAGTGCAATCTATCAAAGTAAGTCCGTCTGCTGGTTGGATGTTAAAAATATGTCCCATGGTACAATTTGAAAAATAGTAGGGAGTTGTCTCATTATTCCCAAAGCTCCCAAAACAAGATGAGCTAGTTGCTTTTCTGATGAAGGGTTTAGGCCCGAAACGTCGAGTTTTCCTGCTCCTACGATGCTGCTTGACCTGCTGTGTTCATCCAGCCCCATGCTTGTTATCTGAGCTAGTTGCTGGTGTTTGTGGCACCTCGCTGTGCCATAGTTGACAACCACTTCACTATGCAATAATAGTGACTGCCCTTCAAAAGTAATTCATGGGCTGCAGAGCACTTTGGAGCATGCTGAGAATGTGAAAGAGGTCCCGATGAATGCAAGTTTTTATTTTGCGTGATTCCTATTGTTGATATGACATCAGCTGGCAGCGTTTGGAGGAAGCTTCTTACAAGAGTCGCAGGAAACTGCCCATTTTACTCAGGAACAGTGCACAGCAGCAAATAGTTGAGAAATAAGTGCCTGTGGACAAGGTGCAGGATTGGGCCATTCAGTAAGGTCATGTAACCTCAAATTCACATTCACTCCAGTCCCATCACCTTTTGCCCCCGCACTTAATAAGAATGTGTCTCTGCCTTTAAAATACTCATAGACTCGGCTTCCACCATTTTCTCAGGAAGAGAGTTCCAAAACATTCCATTTTTTTAAAAAAGTCAACAAATGACACAATTGGAACTCATCTCCTTATCACTGCATGGTGATTTCTGCAGCAAAAATGGAGGATAGATCCCTAGAGTGCAGAAATAGGCCATTTGGCCCATCGAGTCTACACCGACTGTCCAAAGAGCATCGCACCCAAACCACCCTATCCCCATAACTCTGTATTTCCCATGGCTAACTCACCTAGCCTGCGTGTTCCTGGACACTACGGGGCAATTTAGCATGGCCAATCCACTTAACCTGCACATCTTTGGACTGTGGAAGGAAACCGGAGCACCCGGAGGAAACCCACACAGACACTGGGAGAATGTGCAGACTGCACACAGCCGCTCGTCCGAGACTGGAATCAAACGCAGGTCCTTGCACTGTGAGGCGGCAGTGCTAGCCACTGAGTCACCGTGCTGCCTATAGATTGCCTCAGTTTGAGTGAAATCAATCCGAGTCACTTTCAGCGGTGCATTCTCCAGGTGTGATGGTTGGAGGGGCATTACTGAATCATCTCCATTTGGGTCTGCGATTGTGGTGTTTCTGTCTGCCGTTGCAGCCTGGCTGCAGCTGTACTCGGATGTAAATGAGGTGGGAAGGCCGTCTCCTGAGGAACTGCAGCTGTTCCCACATTGGAGTCTTGTGGGCCACTTGCCCAACTAGCTGCAGCTGCTGCTTGGATTTCAAGCAGAGAAGGACACTTTCCATGTAAGTCGTATAATATTAGCACACAGAAGGAAGCCAATTGACTATTGTGCCTATGCTGGCTCTTTGAGAGAGACATCCTATTAGTCCCACTCCCCCAGCCTTCTCTCCATAGCCCTATAAAGGTCTCCCCCTGGAATTTCAAATGTGCTGTCCTGGATTTTCACTGTTCTTGGGAAACTAGATTCCTCTAACCTGTCCATTTTCCCCCTGCCATCAGCAATCGTAATTTCCTGTTGTGGATATTATCCCACTGGCAGCAAGTTACCATTCAGTCACTTGTCTGGGAATGGCTTCCCTCAGCACTGAAACAGTCCAGGGTCTGAATCAAAAACTGTCAACTGAATGCTGTGAAGGTCAAAGGGAGAAAGCTATCAGTAATTTAAGGCTGTCATCTAACCTCAGGTTTGAAGTGGTGATGAGACACTGCTTAAAGGTTACTATTAGTTTCTTTCTGCAGTACAGATTCAACGTGAATCCTTGGAATCACATCCACTCATTTGTATAGTGAGCGTGCACACAGACCACCTGAGTCAATGGTCCCATAGCATTATGTATTCTCCAAACAAACTTTCTGTCACGTTTTTTTTTCCGAAGACGGGTCTAGGCCCGAAACGTCAGCTTTCCTGCTCCTCTGATGCTGCTTGGCCTGCTGTGTTCATCCAGCTCTACACCTTGTTATCTCAGATTCTCCAGCATCTGCAGTTCCTACTATCTCTTCTGTCACTCCTTTTCTATCTAACTATTAGCTATTGTCCTCACGTCATTAACTAGGATCTCCTTAAATACATTGTGCACTTCAACGTTTCTATGTGCCAGCAAGTTCCCCATTTTAGCCACACTTTGGCTGAAGAGTTTTCTCCTGAATTTCTAATTGGATTAATGGTGTTCATTATATCCCGAGAGAATCTGGTTTTCCCTCCCACAAATGGAAATGGCTCTTTTGCATTAAGGCCGTATTGAGGAAGTGTTCGTATCCTTAAAATACTTCCGTCATTTTCTCTGAGGCAGCAGAAAGCCTGTGTTATAATTGCTGTCCATGTAATTGTTCAGTCCTTTGTTGCACTCTGTCCTTTTGATGTGCACACAGAGTAACTGCTGAAGCTGCTGGTCAGTGTGCTATGGAGGAGGCTGATTGTCCTGTTGGCTGAGGATGTTAATCTATGTATTAGGTTTGGATGTAAGTAACTCGGACTGTAATAACATTAGGGAAAAATTGCCTGTCATTTATGCTTTACTTTTGCGTGGACATGACATTTTCAGAGTATAAAATGTGAATTCCTACATGATTAGAGTTTGCGAAGGCCCATAGAAGGCTGATGATGTCCTTGGTGAGAAGTAGCCATGAAATGTAACTTGATGGCAGCACGCACAGAACCTGTGGCAGGGCGTCAGGCGAAGTTCATCAGAGTGAAAACATCTCCATAGCCTCCTGGTTGTCTCAGTGAGTCAAGAATCAGCCTACTGCTGACCAGCAGAGTCAGAGAAGGTTCTGGCTCTTGTCAGTGCATATGCCCAGTTTGCTGAACCTGAAAGAAGTGATCGATTGTAACTCCAAGCAAAGGGTCAATTCAGTACAAAGGAAAGTACAAAATATATTTTTTCGTGCATAGTATCATTTGGATGCATTACCATCATTGAATGTAAATAAACCATAAATAGGATGCTAAACCATTTATAGGATGCTTTGACACAGAAAGCGGCCATTTAGCACCTCATGACTATGCTGCTGACTTTTTGGAAAAGCTGCTTCAATATTTCACTTTAAAATTTCTCTCATGACCCTAGTTAGAAGGGAATTAGAGGACAACTTGGAATAAAATATTAAATGCTGGACGGGATCTACCAAAGGGGCGTGAGAAGGGGAACAGATCCAACTGGGCTCACAATCTTTTCTACCATCCAGTCACTTGCTTTATGAAGTGTCCCCGTGTAGATGTAGGTGTCATGGAAAATTAAAGGGTTGGAAATTGTTGGTGTTGGGGGCGGGGAATAGATCTGAATTACAGGGACTTTCTAGCACAGAAACAGGCCATTCAGCCCAATGGTCTATGCCTAAGATTTTGCTGGCACATGAACCTACTCCCATTGTACTTTATCTAAAAGCATCAGCATAGATTTCTATTCTGCGCTCCCTCCAGTGTTAATCTAGTGTTCCCTCAGATCCATCCACACTACTTGCCTCATCTTACTCTACCTGGTAACACAATCCACATTCTAAACACCTTCTTGACAGAGAAGAGATACAGAGCATTTCTAGTTCTGCCAAGGGCTGCTAGTATTAATAATGGGCTAAGACTTGCAGGTGAAATGTTAAAATGAGGTCCCTTCTGCCCTACTAAGTGCAATTGAAATATCCTGTGGCAACATTCAAAGAAGACCAGGGGCTGAGTGTCCTGACTAATATGAATCCCTGAAGAAACAGATTATCCCTTCATGTATTTTTGTGGGATCTTGCTGAGCTCCAAGTGCTTGCCTTGTTTTTCCACAGTACATTAATTACCGTACTTCAAAAGAATTTTCCTGGCCAGAAAGCATGGGGGGGGGAGGCGCATCTCAAGGTCATGGAAGGCACTATACAAATGCAAGATCCTTGTCTCTTTTTTTGACATATAGCAGAGGATCTGTTTTTTTTCTCAGACACAAGTTTGTGATAGTAAAATGTGTTTACAGTGTTCAATGTGTTTCACAACTGTACAGAGAATATATTGGACCAGTTGGCCCTCGAGAGGTTTGGGGACCTAAACTAAGTGGGACTTTGTATGTTTTGGAAGCCTATGTGTGTTATTTAGGGAGGGGAGATGGCGCAGCTCATGGAAGTGTATTTGAAATAACAGAAGACATCTGAACCAGTTCCATCAAAACGTGTGCCCTCTTGCTCAGATTTAAATGGTGCTACACAAATTCAAAATGATATGGAGTTTCTCACTTAATGTGATCCAGGGACAAAGAAGCTTTTCATTTAAAGGTTGAGACATGTCCATAACTCTTTCACATTTCAGGTAGATACCCCTGTATATTTTCCACTCTCTGCTAACATGAATAAATATGGATGGAACCAGAGTCTTCAGTGTATATTAGGAGTGGTTTATTGTAGCTCGCGTTAAGCAGTTGTCTGGAAGTATAGCCGTCGCATTTACTGTGACGTGAGTGATTTTTAAAAATCTGCTCACTGATGTTGAATGCAGATGATAATTTGGAGCAACTTCAAGAACGCTGAGCCGAGCTGTTGTCAGGTTATAGGGTATATCGAAGGTTGATTCTGGAGGTGGACTATTTTCCCTGGGTGAGTGTTCTCTCTCTCCTGGTCACTCTCGTTTACACACCTCAGGCGATGACTGAAGAGAGTCCCTCTCCCTGTACTCTCACCTCACGTCACTCCTCCATATGACTGTGTCTGCCTGTTACCCTGACGACCCACAGACCGCATCGTGTGCTCTGTCCTGCAGCTGAGGGTCAGACAGTGACAATCCGCCCGGATTGGTCGGGATCTGCGGTGACAATCCGCCCGGATTGGTCGGGATCTGCGGTGACGATCCGCCCGGATTGGTTGGGATCCGCGGTGACGATCCGCCCGGATTGGTCAGGATCTGCGGTGATGATCCACCCGGATTGGTCAGGATCCGCGATGATATGAGCCTGCTGTCTCTGGGAGTGGTGCCTCACTCTATCCCCTAACACCATGGTAACACACTGGAGATGCCGTGACACTAGCAGCACCCCACAGTTCAGTCCAATAACACAGTGAAGTCGCTCCACATGATGCAGTTTTGCTTCATTTCATGTTAAGTTGTTCATTGTGGTGTGCTTACACAGCTGCAAGGCTCGCTGTGGGATTTAAGTGAGGGCTTGGTGTCAAACGCACTTTTCCAAGATGGAAATTGTTTTGAACAAAGCTCAAACTTTCAACCAGACCATTTATTTTTGTGCAGTCTGGCTGGAAACCTGCCGTTGTGTGTGCGTGTGTGTCTGTGCGTGTGTGTGTGTGTGTGTGTGTCTGAGACTGTGTGTGTAAGCATAGGTTTGTGTACACGTGTGTGTGTGTGTGTGAGACTGTGTGTGTAAGCATAGGTTTGTGTACACACGTGTGTGTGTGTG
>JAHRHZ010000046.1:10255593-10357168 GCA_024137785.1 Ginglymostoma cirratum
TGTGTGTAAGCATAGGTTTGTGTACACACGTGTGTGTGTGTGTGAGAGAGACTGTGTGTGTAAGCATAGGTTTGTGTACACACGTGTGTGTGTGTGAGAGACTGTGTGTAAGCATAGGTTTGTGTACACACGTGTGTGTGTGTGTGTGTGTCTGTACCTGTGCACGCGCATGTTTGTGTGTGTGTGTGTGTGTGTGTTTTTGTGCATGTGTGTTTGAGTCCATCTTCATGTGCATGTGTGTGTTTGAGAAGGCGCATGTTTGTGTTGTCACATTGATTTGTGCTCACATGCCTGTCTGTCTCCATGCTTGTGTCTGTGTGACATTTGTTCCTATCTGTACATAAAATACGTACTCACCATGTTCATTTTTAAAAGGAGTGTTTCCAATCAGTGTTTGCCCCATGGAAAGACAGTTGTGATGTCCTCATGTGAACTTGTTCTGTGCTATTCCAGATCTAATGAAGAGCAAGTTACTTCATTTTAGGTTTAAAGTAACACCTATTCAGTTACTCAGCCTTGAGTAATGCTCACCCTAACCCTTTGACACAGGAAACTGACTGGATCAGAGCAGTCTCCTGTTTTGCAATCCACCATATCCCTCTCCCCAAGGCCCCAACTTCGTTCCTAAAGTCAAGTGAGAGTGACTGTCTCTGTAAGGATCTGTTCTGTCTTCAGCGGAGAGACCCTAGAAGCCCTTGCTGTGTAAGCCAGCCCACATGCATGCAGAACAACCTGCCTGTTTGGAATCACTTATTCTTTTCCAACGTAGTAACGGCTATCCTTAAGGTTACAGCACTCTTGACTCTGCAGCCATCTTATCTTCAAGTTAATAGTGCTGAGAAGCCAGAGCTGTTTATAATCAACTTGAGATCCACTTCCCATCCCTCAAAAACAAATAGAAGCAAGGTGGTAAATGTACAACTCAGCTTTGATTGACACAGTCTGGTTGAACATACCCATTTGATAGTGGAGAGTCACAATTAGTCATGGAATGTTGTTTTAAGTGGCTGATGGGTTTTGAGGTATTAAACTGATGAATTGTTTTTAGGACAACGATGTTGTGGAATTGTTATCTTACTTAGCCTTGAAAAGGATTAGACATTAATATGGATTTATGCACAGCATTGGTAGGAATGTTCAGTTTATCAGTGGGAGAGTGGAAAATGAGCTTCTGAATGGAATTTTTTGAAAATCAAGGGCTTAAATGTTCACACTACAATGGGATTATTTTATTTATTCACAGCTTTTGCAGCAAGCGACTTCGACGAGTAACCTGGGCGCGTTCAGTGGCATTCAACAAATGGCGGGTGAGTAGGAGATGTTCCATGTTGTTTTCTTCCATAGAAATGCCTTATCAACTGCTCAGCCACATTCTCATTTCAGTGGCTATGCCTTTGGAATGCACTCTGACAATACACAAGTCTGCTATTACAGCACCTTGACCCTCTTTCAATTTGGGGACAACAGTGCACTATGAAGCAACACAATGCATCATCCGTTGGCTTCACAAGCCTCTGAACTTCCCATAGTTAGAATACCGTTCATGATCTGGAGAATTAGCTCCACATCCAGTTCTGGTAGGTTTGTTACCTCTTTCCAATGGCTGAACCAAACCAGAGGTGGACAAAACGGTAAGGCCCTTGAGTTTTTCCTGAATATATGCAATTACCCCTCCCTGTGTTCGGCAATTCTGACAGTTGAGGACATTTCTCCTCAGTCCTGGGTGGAGGTCTACTGTCCAGGAAAATTATTCTCGACTCAAGACTCACGGCATGTACTCTGAAATAACTCCACAGTGGCTGGTATCTCATCACCAAGTCACCCTTTATTTACACATGCACAAGATATGGGCTCTGACCAGCTAGCTCAGAGCCGATCCCGAGAGTGAGGAGAATTTGTGAGACTCCTGTTTATATCTGTCAGCCAAGGCTCCCTGATTGACCCAGGTTACCAGCCCCAATCAGGAATCTTATACTCAATGAGATCCACCTGGCCAACCTCATTCTTAACTCTACATGCTCCATCGAGGAATTTGAACATTTTAGGTATTTAAATAAGTTTACTTCCCATTCTTCTAAACTCAGGCAATTATGTTTAGACATCATTTCTCTTCATTGGACAAGCCACTTAATCAGTGGAATCAGGAAGGTGAATCTTTGTTGCAGCCCCTCTCGGGTGTTTGTATCCTTTCTCGAGTACAGAGTCCAAAGTGTGCACCGTACTGACACTCCGTCTGGTTTGTCTTTGCTGGCCCATTCCCTCTAGAATTGCTGCACACCACGCAGGTACAACATAAAAGGGAATGTTGCATATTTGCGGCCTTTTTGTTCCTTACACAGTACATTCGCAAATGCAGTGCAGTTTAGAGCAAACATGGCGCTGAACCCCAGGTGTGATCTTGTCAAATCTTTATGCCATTGCATTAAGATATCCTTACCCTTCTACCAGAATCACCTCCAAACAAAGACCAACCTTCACATTATCTCCAGTTTGTCCAGTGACGTTTCATTCACAAAATGCTTTTTGATAATGACGTGAGTGGGGGTTTTCGATTTGAGCTACTGACCAGTCACCCAGAACCCCACAGTGCCACAGGGGCCCTGTTTCAGTTTGATGAATGATCCTTGTTGCCATGCCTCTCAGTGCCTTGGTTCCTCCTACAGTGTTTGCTGTTCCTCAGAAGACTTTATGGGTTGCAGTTATGCATGAACCATTATAGCTGGAAGAGTGAGCAACTGCAGCCTGATACCATTCAGACCCAATGCTGCATACAATTACAGTGATGATGCTTCAGGGTGCTTGTCGAGTATGTGTGTTCCCAGTGCTCCTAGTCAGTGGCATTCCCAAATTAAGCAGTTCAGAACACGTTACTGAATCAAACTCCAAATTAAGCCATTGTATTCCAGATATGGAAATAGAAATGTTAAAAATGTGATGTGACCCACACTTGCATTAAACCATTTCCACAGTCTTTGGCATCTAAATTAAAGCTGCATTTCCAACATCATATTAAAGGGCTATCTTATGCTACAGCACAAAAGCCAAGGCTGATGCTGTTGTGTGGTACTGAGGGAAGTGATGTCTTGAGAATGAAACATTAAACCAAGAGCCCATTGGCCACCTCAGGTGAAGGTAAAAGGTCCAGTGACACCATTTTAAAGGACAGTAGCAAATTCTTCCCAGCATCTTGGCCAATATTTATCCTTCAATCAACAGTTAACAAACATTTATCTGATCTTTGTCACATGGAGGAAGTTTGCTGTCTGCAAATTGGGCTGCTCTGTTTGAAGTGTAGTCGCTGCTGTACTAAGTTCTCAGTACTTGGGAGCTCTCCGTGGCTGTGAATGGCAGTAAGTCCCTTCCCCATTCCACCACCCCCCCCCCCCCCCCCCCCAAGGTATGAAGAGATTCAAGACGGAGTTAAGGTTTTTTTTGAGAAACATCTTTGGTGTGTCCACCTTGGTTTTTCAAGTAGAGTTATTTTAAAAGTTTGATGTGATTATTGTCCATTTTGTAATAGTTGAATAATCCTTTGTTTTGGGACATGGAAACAGAGCTTGGCCATTCAAATCCTTGAGACAATTCTGACATAATTATATCGTAGCAATCTAGATTTCAACTCATTTATCCATATTAGTTCCTTGATCTTTACTATATTTTCTGGAAGAAAGTCTATCGATCTGAGTATTGATCCCTCCAGATTCAACAATATTTTGGTGGCAGAGAGTTTCTACATTTCTGTCGCCCTTTTTGTGAAGAAATGCAGTATGACTTCACTCCTGAACGCATGAACAAGGAACAAGAGTAGGCCACTCAGCACTACAAGCCTCCTTTACCGTTCAATAAAATCATGGCCAATCTGAATATACCCATATCTGTACATTTCTAATGATCTTTTATCCAGTCGACAATCAAGAATCTATCTACAGTGAAACAAAGACCTGCAGATGCTAGAAATCTGAAACAAAAACCTGAAGAAACTCAGCAGGTCTGGCAGCGTCTGTGGAGAGAGGAAAACAGTTAATGTTTTGAGCCGAGTGGCCATTCTGTTCTGAATAAGTGTCACACTAAAGTTGAAACGTTAATTCTGTTTTCTCTCCACCAATGCTGCCAGACTTGCTGGGTTTCCTCAAAAATTTCTGTGTTTGAGTATCTATCTACCACTGCTTTAAAAATTCGTAAAGATTCTGCATTGTTTAAGGAAGGGAATTTCAACAACATTCAACGTATTAGAGAGGAAGAAACCCTCTATTTTTAAGGCGAAGTCCCTTGTTCCGGATGGCCAGGTCTTGAGTCGGGAAATTTTCCTAAGTTTAATGATAGAGAAAAAAATGCTTGCTTTTATAAAGTTGAATGCGTGTCTGTCTGTAATACGCGTGTTCTAATCCTGGCACAGCTGAGGTCTGAACAATTTCCTGAATCTCTACCGTGGATGCTGTAATAGACCCAGGGAGAATCATCCATCTGTCACTTTTTAACTGTTAGTGATTGGCAGCTACTCCTAACATGTGACATCTGTTCCCACTTATTGATATGCAGATTTATGCTAATCATTGTGCACAGTGAGAGGAGAAATTATCTAAGGTGAACATTAAATTAAATTTACATGGCCTTCTCATTGTAAATAAAATCAAAGTTTCAGGTAAGAATATTCAGCTATGTGGGGATTTGATGCTGGGCTCGGAGAACAGGGGAAGAATTTTATTTTTGACAAAAGCGCTCCATTGCTAAATATTTAGCTCAGAGCAGTAGGGTTTAAACAAAACTCCCCCTGCCCACTTCCTCTTGAGGTTTAGATATCAGCAGCTCATTGTGTGTGGCTGTTTCTGAAATGTGAGTCAGTTGCCCCGCGAGGAAGATCGGGGTCACACACTTGACTGAATTTTTTTTTTTAAACACATTCCCAATCTCTGGATCGCCTGAGCCAGTTGTTTAACTCTGGCCATCTCAAGCTTGAACGCAGCAGTGTGCTGCCCTTTATAGTTCAGTGTTACACCAGCAAGCTGCATTCACCCTCCCTTCAGCTGCAGCTAATGAGACTTTGTGCTTTGTACACGGAGCTCATCCATCATGGCACATCGCCCCCTTTGTGACCTCTTGTTACAGTCTCCGATAGCTTCAACATTCTGTTCCCCACGCCAGCATCCCCCCCCACCCCTCCAGCTCCAAGTTCCAAAAGCGGCACAGCGGCTTAGTGGTTGGCACTGCTGCCTCACAGCGCCAGGGACATGGGTTCAGTTCCATCCTCGGGTGACTGTCTGTGTAGAGTTTACATGTTTTTCCCGTGTCTGCGTTTCCACAGGGTGCTCCGGTTTCTTCGCACAGTCCACAGATATGCAGACTATGTGGATAGGCCATGCTAAATTGCCCATGGTAGCCAGGGATGCGCAGGTTAGATGGATTGGTCATGGTAGATTGTCCCATAATGTCTAGGGATGTGCAGGCTAGGTAGATTAGCCATGGGAAATGCAGGATTATATTGATTGGGCCTGGGTCGGATGCTCTTTGGAGGGTTTGATGGGCTGAATGGCCTGCGCCCATATGGTAAGGGTTCAATGATTCTGCAAATTTTGGTATCTTTGAACAATCTATATATCTAAAAACAAACTGCTTGAGGCTATCTTTTAATATTAAAGGTGCACCATAAATCCAGCTTGTTAACCAGATGACCAATGAACATATTCAAAGCCATGTTCCTACAGCTCATTGGCCTAGTTCAATCACCTGACTTCTTGACAAGCTAGAAAGCCTCTTCAGTTATTTTACATTATACCATACTCGAGCACAACAAAATACTGAACAAATATTTGTGTAAGGAAGCCATAACTCTCTCCTATTGTTCACAATATTCATAATGCAGAATTGTAAATGAAAGAGGAGGGGCATTTCCAAATTAGGTGTAGTTACCAGGAAGGTGCCACCTTCTCAACCTCACCCCCCCCCCTCCCCACACCACCCTCCCCTCACCTGAGGCATATTGACCCTCAGGATAAAATCACCACCAGTTGCTTCTCTCTAATGAGAGAGGAGTTGTATGGTCCGCTCAAACTGTGCTGGCTTTGCCGTTATTTCCTTTTCCAACATTCTTCCCAGGAGGCATATTTTACCCTTCAAGAGGATGAGAGTATAGGAGTGGTAAGTCTTGCTTCAGTTGTAAAGGAGCTTGGTTAGAGCACATCTGGAGTACTGTGTACAGTTTTCATTGCCTTAACTCCAGAAAGATATCATTGCCATAGACAGAGTGCTGTGAAGGTGCAGCAACTTGTGGCCAGGATGGTGAGACTGTCCTATCAAGGGAAAGTGAGCAAACTGGGCCTGTATTCTTGAGAGTTTCAAAGAATGAGAGGCAATTTTGTAAAGTGTTTAAAGGCTGGATGTCGGTAAGGTGTTTCCTCTGGGTGGGGACTTTGAACCAGGGACACAATTTAAAAATAAGGGGGATGCCATTTTGGACCAAAAAGAAGAGAATTTTGTTTCCCCAGAGATTGGTGAATCTTTGGCTTTTTCTATCCCAAAGGGCTACAGAATAGTAAGAATAAAAGGCGTCGAAGCATCCACTCACCCATGATTGTATTGAATGGTGGAGCAGGTTCGATAGACTGAATGGCCTACTTCTGTTTCACTGTTGCTTCTGACTCATAATTTAGTAAATAATTATCTCCATGCCTTTCATCAAAGCAAGCGGTTTGCCTCAATCACTTTTATCAATTCTCTTCACAATCTTTGAAGCTGGTGTCAGGCATCTTTCCCTGAGCCAGGCTAAGGTGGTGGAGGAATAAGGATGAATCATTTAGGTTTGCCTGACTTGAAACTACATGTTCTTAGCCTTTTCTGAAGAAGGGTCCTGACCCAAAATGTCAGCTTTCCTGCTCCTCTGATGCTGCCTGGCCTGCTGTATTCATCCAGCTCTACACCTTGTTATCTCAGATTCTCCAGCATCAGCAGTTCCTACTATCTCTGATGTTCTTAGCCTTGCTGCACTAGTGTTCCTGTTAATCATCTGTGCATTGCACCACACATCGGGAATGTGTATCATTTACAATGTGGGCTATTGTATCGTCATTTAAACTTTCTTTCCTGGGTCTAGCAAACCCAGAAGTCCTTCTTATCTGTACTGTTATCATCGTGGTTTCACTCTAGCTTTGACTCACTATTCCCACGTTTGGTTTCTTCTCTGTCCTCCTTTCTACAACTCTTGCTGTTCACCCAGTTGTGAACTCTGGCCCTTCTCATGAAAGAAAAGTTGATGCACGGAAATGGAGTTTGGTTCATTCGCCTTTTGTAGCATTGAGTGCAGTGTAGGTACCCCACATTAGAGGGAATATTAGAGCCATGCCACTTAGAGATACCAGTAATGAGAGCTTCGAGTTATGAAGAAAGAACAAAAAATTTGGGTCTATTTACACTGGAAAAATAAATGTTTCAACAGGATCTGGAAGGAGCAGTTTCAAACTTTAGAAATGTTTTGAAACGGTAAACAATGAAAGCTCGTTTCCACCCATTGGTAAATTGGCAAATGAACCTATGAGCTCGTCATTATTACTAGAAAATAAAGAGTGACATTAGAAGAATCATTTCACACAAAGTTATTAAAACGTGGATGCTTTATCACAGCCAGCTCGTTTAAAATGGAATTGCTAAATATTTTAAAAAGGAGGATTGTAAAACAATATGGGGCAAGAGGAGCAGAATGGAATTAGAGCGTGTGGCTCAAGGTGAACTAATTGAGCTCCTCTTGTGTTTAAATATCTATCAAATGGATTGGTTAGAATTCATGGTGTCTTCAAATGGCCATCTACGGTAAAGAAGAACTCTGCATCCAATCTGAACCTGCACCTGGACAACGTCCCATTTACTCATTGTCATTAACTCAGGGTTATTGACTCCTGGTCCAACAATTTTAAAATTCTCATTCTTGTTTCTGGGTCCCTTCCTACCCTTACCCCTCCCTATCTACATAACTTCCTCTAAACTTACAACCCTCAATGTTATCTGCACTTCTCCAAATCTGTGATCCTGCTCTTTCCCTGATTTTTTGATTTGCTTCAGCTACCTGGGTATAATCTCTAAAATTACCCACACAACTCAAAATCTCTCTCTACCTTTAAGATGCTTCTTAAAACCTACCTGTTTGACCAAGTTGTTTGTCATCTTTGCTGACATCTTATGTGACTTGGTGTCAAGCTTTTGTTTTTGATTTTAAAAAAAACAAAGTCCCTTGCGATGTTTTTTTTGCTTTGAAGGTGCCAGATAAATACAAGCTCTTTCTGTTGTTGATGGAAAAAGTGGAATGTTTCTTGTGAGATTTTCCTCGTATTCAACTGCTTACATCACATTTTATACAAAATGCCATTACATATTTCAGTTCTTATTGATGATGAATATTATCCAGTCCCAGCAGAGAGAGGTAGAGACCAGGTTGCTGACAATGGAATTATATTGTCAACATGGGGCAGTTGAGTCATCAACCCAGTTCATACTGGACTGGATTCAGACATTGCATATCAGGATAATGAAGACTGCCTTATTCCTCCTCAGCCATCATTTAATACAAGTTTGCAAGGAGAGAAAGAACATAAAAATAGAATCATTGGCACTTTTAAAGCACCTATTGCATTGCCAGAATATTTCAGACCACTTCCATGAACAATAGATTACTTTTTGGAGTGCTTTGGCTGTTTACAGCAGAAAGCCGTGCTCACTGTGTCTCACACACAGCATCACATAAACTGTAGCGAAATGTGTACAATCCCTGTAGAGACTAATAGCTTTCTTATTTAAAAAGATATTTGAGTTTCCAGCATCTGGAAGGATCAAATGACAAGATTTCACATTTTTAAACTTCTATTGATCAAACAAATACTATTCAGTGGGTAAATTATGCTCCCACAGAAAGGTTTCCCATTTAACTTTTAAAATGACTCAAACTTCTGTGCATTACACTGTTGTTGAAGTAGACACTTAACTCCACCAGCACCAATCTGAAGCTATTCTGTAATGCCAATGGCTCCTGTCTTTGTCTGTTCCCAGCAGTGTATTTTCTAAATTCAGAACTAACTTTCACGTGTGAGGGTTACACTGGCAGCTGCTGCACTCCAGCCCAAGTTAGGCGAATATTTCAATCTCTTAAAAATCCTCATGAACGCCGTCTCTTCAATCTGAGCGCAATATCCCACCTGTATATTCTGTAGTGAACAGTAGTGCGAGTATTTCACTGCATCAGGTGCAAGATTTGTTTGTATTCCATGTCAGGTTCTTCAAACTGACTTGCCTCTGTGCGATTCAGTTATATCTTAAAGAACCTGTAAGGCAATGCCACAGTGGTTTGCATAACAGCCTGGAATGGCAATTGCTCTGCCCAGGACCATAAGAAACTACAGAAGTTTGTGTGCACAGCCCAGACCATCATGGAAGCCAACCTTTCATCCGTGGACTCCATTTACATGGCTCGCTGATGCAGAAAGGGTGCCAACATCATCAAAGACCCATCATATGCCAGTAATGTTCTCCTACAACCTGTTTCATCAGGCAGAAAATAAATAAGCTTGAACACACACCAGCAGGTTTAAGAACAGCTTCTTCCCTGCCATTATTAGACTGATGAATTGACTCTGTAACTTCAAATAATGTTGATCTTGCCTAGCACATGCCCTGAGCAATATAACTTGTATGCCCCTGTATAGTTTCTTTTCACCCTAGCATCTGTATGATCTTGCTTACTATGATCTGCCTGTACTGCTCGTCAACAAAGCTTTTCACTGTACTTCGGTACACACAACAATGAATGAATGAATCAATCAATTGCCATGGGCACTTCTCTTTCCAAAATTCATCTCCATGATAATGTGAATCACGTGGGCCTTGTATTCAGAAAGGAGCACGAACTAGCTTTGCTATACACCACTAACTCCACACTCTCTTTGAATTAGACCAACAGTTCAAAATATAATTTTTCATAAAACTTTTAATTCTGAACACATTTTGCAGCTTAGCCACTGAGGCTTGTTGGGGAGAATTCAGAGCAGATCTCATGAAACCTCTTCATTCTCCCATTTTACATTATGCTAAAGACACAATCCCAAAATATAACAACCTTATAAATCAAATAATTAAGCATTTGTTTGGTTGAAGATGCTGATTTGATGAGCCAGTTGATTGTTACCTCCTCATACATTC
This sequence comes from Ginglymostoma cirratum, assembly GCA_024137785.1. Classification (NCBI taxonomy): domain Eukaryota; kingdom Metazoa; phylum Chordata; class Chondrichthyes; order Orectolobiformes; family Ginglymostomatidae; genus Ginglymostoma; species Ginglymostoma cirratum. The sequence goes on from JAHRHZ010000046.1 coordinate 10,265,770, forward strand.
ACCCTGCCCAACCAATTAAAATCTGCCAACGTCTCGGGCAGAACATTGAGCATACGTTCCACATTTATCTCATTCTGACACTTTGTGCTCCCTTTTGTTCTTGGTTATCCTCTTGCCACTCCTGAATGTGCTGATTAATGCTGGCGTACAGTTTCACAAGGCCTGCCAGTTGTCCTACAATATCCCTGTCAACTTCGGTAATTTTCAAGTAACCCAGTTACTGCCACAGTCTGACAATGGGTCACGTTCGCCCTCATTTGAATCAGGAGTGTCCTTAGAAAATGGGAAAGCCCTGCTTCTGTACTCACTGCAGAGTATGGAGCACTTACACTTTCGGTACTCTGATTCGAGTAAAAGAGAAAACATTATGGAGAAAAAGAAGTAAAAGAAAAACCATAATAGAAAAGGTCTAAGGAAGCTAGCGGAGTGTACTACATTCGGCCAGCTGTGCCCATTGGCACAGGCTGCCATGGAGTGATGAAGTTACGTTGTTATAAAGTGGAGGTTGTGAGAGCCAGCAATTCTCTCTTGAAATTTAAGTGCTGTTAACTCTTTTGAAAAATAACCGATTGGCATTTCAATTCCACAATCATTCTCCTATAACAATACAGCTTCAACACCTACATTGCATGCGTTGATGGTGACTTTAAAGAATTTCAAAAAATTTGGCATGGCTAAAACCAGTGCGGTGGTTAACACTGCTTTTAAATTCTCAAATGCCTCCTGGCATTGTTCTGTTCATTGAAATTTCATGTTCTTTTTTAACAAATCCATCAACAATGCCACCACGCGATTAAAGTTTGGTACAAATTTCCAGTAGAACCTGCTCAATACTAAAACTCGTGGCACTCCTGTCTTTGAGGATGGTCTTGGAAATTCCTCGATGGCTTTCATCTTCATATTCCTCAGTGTCATCCATCTGTGTCCAATGTTGTGCCCCAATAACATCACTTTCGCCTTCGCAAATTCTGTTTTTGCCAAGTTTATGACCAACTTTACCTCCTGTAGTCTCTCAAAGAGCTGTGCCAAATGCTCCATGTGATCTTTCCACGAATGGCTAAAGAGCACTAAGTTATCGATGTAGACGGCACAATTAGACAATCTTGCCACAACTCTGTTTATAAGCCTTTGAAAAGTGGCTGGTGCATTTTCATTCCAAAGGGCATTACTTTAAATTGATACAGCCCATTTGGGTTACATAAGCAGAAACTTCTTTTGCTCTCTCTGACAAAGGTACTTGCCAGTAACCGCAAAGTAAGCCCAACTTTGTGATGTAAGTGGCTTGTCTGACTTTCCACACGGTCCTCCAGCCTTTGAATTGGCTATGAGTCTGATTTAGTCATGGTATTGACCTTCCGATAATCTACGTAGAATCGTTGAGTACCATCAGGTTTGGGGACCAACACGATTGGTGAACTCCACTTGCTTTGACTTGTCTCTATGATGCCTTCTTGGAGTATCGCTTCCTCTTCCTTTGTACCTGTGCTGCTTTAAAAGGATTAAGCCTGTAAGGGTGTTGTTTTATTGGAACAGCATTCCCAATGTCATCCTGTTGTACTATAGTGTTAGTCCTCCCCAATCTATTTCTACACAGGTCCTCATTGCACTGCAACAAGTCTTTCAATTCAGTTCTCTGTTCCTGGGACAGATAGCTTACTACCCTATCCCATTCTTTCAGGACTCCCTCATTATTCAATTTATTCTGAGGGACATCAAAATCCAAATCATCTGGATTTGATTCCTCATTCTGAGTGGCAGTACCTAATACCTGTTTCCCTGGTTCCCTTTCCCTGTCATAGTAAGATTCAACATGTTCACATGCCATACCTGATAAATCTAGCATCTTTACCAGATAATTGACCTGACTTAACTACTTCTCAACCTGATGGGGGTGACTAAATCTTTGAAGGGATCTCCTACCACTGATAACAGCACTAATACTTTATCCCCATAGGCAAATGTACAAATTTTAGATTTCTTATCTGCTTCTGGTTTCATTAGATGCTGTGCCACCTTTAAATGTTGTCTAGCTAATTCACCTACTCTGTTTAATCTTTCTCTCACCTCAGGTATATAATCCGACTGTGAGATCTCTGACTTCAGACCTATCAACTTTTCCTTAATTAATTTTAAAGGCCCTGTTACTTCGTGTTCAAATATCACCTCATATGGAGTAAATTGAGTGATTCATTTGGAGCATCTCTAATAGCAAATGATATAAATGGGATACCTTTATCCCAATCATTTGGATAATCCTGGCAGTAAGCCATCAGCATGGTCTTTAAGATCTGATGCCACCTTTCCAATGCTCCCTGGGATTCAGGATGGTACGCACTTGATTTAAATTGTTTGATGCCTAAACTATCCATGACGTGGAGGTGCCACTGTTGGACTGGGGTGGACAAAGTCAGAAGTCACAAAACACCAGGTTACAGTCCAATAGATCTATTTGGAATCACACAAACTTTCAGAGTGCAGCCCCTTCATCCCTTGTTGAACTATAACCTGGTGTTGTGTGACTTCTGACTTAAACTACCCATGACTTCCTCAAATAATTTGGCAGCAAAATTGGACCCTCTGCCTGACTGAATCTCCCTGGGTAGTCCATAATGGATAAAGAAAACAAGCAACTCCTCCACAACTTTTTTTTTTGCCATGACATTCCGTAATGGAATTGCCTCTGGAAATCTAGTAGACATATCCATTATGGTTAGCAAATACTAGTTCCCACTTCTGATTTTAGGGAGGGGACCTATGCAATCAATCAGAACCCATGTAAAAGGTTCTTCACATGCGGGAATTAGCATCAAAGGCACTGGTTTTATTACTGCCTGTGGTGTTCCTACCATCTGACACGTATGACAGGTACAGCAAAATTCAACCATATCTTTATGTAATCCAGGCCAATAGAAATGCTTCTGTATCTTAACCTGAGTCTTCCTCACTCCTAGATGATCATTTGTGTGCTACCCACAATACTTCCCGTCTGTATCCTCCGGCAACATAATCTGGTGGACTTCCGCCCATTTGTCATCTGCACTAACTTGCCAAGATCTCCATTTCTGCTTTAAAATTTTGCCCTTAAGGTAATAGCATTCTGGAATACATTCCGATACCTTTATCAAGTAGGCTTTAAAATCTACGAGTTATAATTTATTTATCAAACTCTAACAGTGAACACATTAACTAAACTATTAATAAACCAAATAAATCCTTTCTAACTACTAACTATTCCTCAGACACGAATGGGATGCTGTTCCAATAAATAAAGTCCCATTTTTTTTTTTAAAACATTAGTCTGTCAAAATTACAGCCAGGTTACATTTCTTCTGGAATTTTCTGCACCTTCTCTGTTGATTCTTCTGTCAGGAATGTTAACCTTTTTGGTACCTTTGTTATTTTGATGGTGCTTCCTCTAAGACCTAGAGGAGGCTGTGAGAGCTAGCCATTTTCTCTTGAGGGCTGAAGGCTGGTGGATGGCAGTTAGCTCTGAGGCTTTGTCCAACTGCCTCTTCCTTTTATATCCTTGATGACATAGCCACATTTCCTACAATACGATTGGTCCTATGTTGTCAAAAACAACGAATTTATATTTAATTGGTTTTTGGTATCTAAGTGCCTGGGTCAAATTGATTGGCTAAATTCAAAAGCTTGTTGTCTTGACAAAAACTGCTGCTTGGCCTGCTAACTGTACAACCTTTCAATACAAATGTTTCAACTTGGGTGCTGTCTGTGTACTTGCAAATTTTCAAGCTGCTGCTCAAAGACATCCATTTTAAATCTCCAAGCATAGAAGAAGCACATCATCTTTTAAAGGAACCATGCAGTGTTTTCCCCCTTAGCATCTTACAAACATTTTACGAATACCAAATTCTAACTTCCTGCCTCTTAAACCATAAGTATTCTACCCAACTTTGCAACAACATACAGCTAAAACCAAACAGTTTTACAGAATCAGATCCCATCAGACTTCAGGACTTGTGAAGGGGAGCAGGGGTCCAGAATGGTGACTGCTAGATTGAGACAGTGCTGGTAATGATTGGAGCCAGTATCAGAGGGAGAAGTGGTTAGCATTCAGGCCCATCATAAGAACAACATTGGAGATCAGCACTCCCTGGGACCCTGTGTTGATTTGGAATGAAGTCCTGTTTTTAGTGTGAACAGCTTCGAAAATGCGCCATTGCTTGCATATTTTGTTTCTAAACTCCTGTGCATTCCAATGATATATTTGTTATTTTCAAATTTCATTGAGTTTACAAAAATAACACCATTGGAATAAAGGAAAAACACTCTTTCCCCAGATCTGTTAAATGGCTTTTATTTTTCTCATTGACAGTTCTGCATTGGTTAAAGGTAAGAGCTATATATTAGAGATATGGAGAAGATTTTCACATGCTGGAAATCTGGAACAAACTAGAAGATGCTGAAAGGACCCAGCAGCATCTGGAAAAACAAATAACCTTTTGAATATAGACCTATTAGTACGTTTTAATGAAGGGTTTATACCTGAGGTAGTAATTCTCTTCCTTCAGTGATAAACTGTGCTGCTTTTGTATTTCCAACAATTTGTGTTTTCACTACATCTTGCTTTTGTGTTTTAATTTGAGGTCGTCCTGACTTCTTTTTTCTCTCTTCAAAACATTGCTAGTAAGCGGTTTCAGTTTGTTAAGGGACTGCTGCCCCCTGACTAACGTATGGCTAATGAGAAGAAGTTAGGATAATAGTCACTGCAAAAATGTGAGAGTGCTTTCCAACAGTGAATGGAAGCCATCAAACCTACCTCAGGTTGTTTTCATTCCCCTTTAGGTATGAACGCTTTGCAGCTACAAAACCTAGCAACCTTGGCAGCAGCTGCTGCAGCAGCTCAGAACACGGCCACCACAAACGCCAACCCTCTCACCGCGGCTACAGGGGCACTTGGAGCATTGACAAGTCCAGGTAAGCCTGTTCCACTCGCTCACTGTAAAATAAGATGTATTCAGTATGCAGCCGATCACCTGTGATGTTATTCCTTACGTGTTATGCATAAAATGTCATCAAGCAATTGAACGTGGCAGTGTGTTGCAATGGAGTACTGTAAGAGAGATGCTCAGAAAGGCACAGCAAGTGTGGGAGAGATAATAGGAACTGCAGATGCTGGAGAATCCAAGATAACAAGGTGTGAGGCTGGATGAACACAGCAGGCCAAGCAGCATCATAGGAGCAGGAAAGCTTGACGTTTCAGGCCTAGACCCTTCATCAGAAATGGGGGAGGGGAAGAGGGTTCTGAAATAAATAGGGAGACAGGGGGAGGCGGATTGAAGATGGATAGAGGAGAAGATAGGTGGAGAGGAAACAGACAAGTCAAAGAGGCGGGGATGGAGACAGTAAAGGTGAGTGTGGGTGGGGAGGTAGGGAGGAGACAGGTCAGTCCAGGGAGGTTGGACAGGTCAAGGGGGCGGGATGAGGTTAGTAGGTAGGAAATGGGGGTGTGGCTTGAGGTGGGAGGAGGGGATAGGTGAGTGGAAGAACAGGTTAGGGAGGCGGGGACGAGCTGGGCTGGTTTTGGGATGCAGTAGAGGGAGGGGAGATTTTGAAGCTTGTGAAATCCACATTGATACCATTGGGCTGCAGGGTTCCCAGGATGAATAGGAGTTGCTGTTCCTGCAACCTTCGGGTGGCATCGTTGTGGCACTGCAGGAGGCCCAGGACGGACATGTCATCTGAGGAATGGGAGGGGGAGTTGAAATGGTTCGCGACCGGGAGGTGCAGTTGTTTAGTGCGAACCGAGCGCAGGTGTTCTGCAAAGCCTCCGTCTGGTTTCCCCCGATGTAGAGGAGGCCACAGCAAGTGTGGTTTGGTTTGTGGACAGTTGGAGCCAGTCGGGAAATGGTGACAGAGGTCTCAGGAATGAGTACAATGACAGACAATATTGGACAAACAAACAACATTAGATCAACAGCCTGTGCATATCTCTCCTAATTTATACTTCCACAATATTAACAAAGATTGGGAGAGATATTTATTGTGCAGGGTTTGTGCAATGTCACCTAAACTCAAATTAGTTTATATTCTTTTCTGCTGCAGACATATTCAGCAGGTGACAGCAGACTTGCGTTGTTATATATAAGGTCATTTCTGTTTCAACTTGAGTTACTATTTTAAGGACAACTCAAAACTCTTCTTTTTTCCCTCACAAGCAAACAATTAGTAATGTTGGCACATGAGCCTGGGTGGTTTGAGCGATTTAGAGTTGTGATAAATTCACTGCAGGGTTTAGCAGACCCTTTCCATAGTCTGGTCATGTTTTATGTTCAAGCAGCTTCATTTTTACAGGCGAGTATCCACTGGGCAAAGTGACAAGACTCAGAAACTCTGGCAGCTCACACCTGATGGTTTAGGATTGAAACACAACCTTAGTTTAGTGGCACTTCACTTTCCTGTGACACTTTCCCGTGTGTCCTGCTGTTGCTGTTGGATCTGGGTCAGTGCAGAACATCCAGACCCAGTGCGGTATCTCCAGGCTAAAAACTCAGATTGTACGTGGTGTGATTCTGAATTGTCGGAGATGAAAAAGAAACTAATGAGCCAAAGGAGAATACAGTTTACCTTAAATCCAGGCCGAGATCAACCAAGCCCACTGTTCTCACCTCATCTACGTGCTCTTCCCTTCCGTGACATTACTTCACAAGAAATAGGAGCAGGAGTAGACTGTTCAGCCCATCAAGGCTGCTGTGCCATTCAGTCTGATCATGACTGATCTCGCCCTCACCTTCTGAGACACCAAAAATCTGTCTATTCCAGCCTTAAATGTATTCAGCAATAGAACATCCATGACCCTCTGAGGAAGAGAATTGCAAAGACGCATAATCCTTTCACTTAAGTAGTTTCTCCAAATTTTAGTACAAAATAAGCACCTTCGTTCCTCCTCCCTGACTAGTGGAAACGATCACTCAACATCTAACATGGGTATATGAACAGGAAGGGTTTCGAGGGATATGGGCCAAATGCTGGCAAATGGGGCTAGATTTATTTAGGATATCTGGTCAGCATGGATGGGTTGGACCAGAGGGTCTGTTTCTGTGCTGTATATCTTTATGTCACAATAACTCTAAGATGGCTGAAAGGTTCTGCCAGGGAATTAGTTGACAGGTTTCGAAATTTAGTTCTTTGTCTTCTGGTATATCTCATTGTCAGGCAAGGGCTACATTTAATGTAGAAAGTCACACAGGTGAGTGTGTATTTCCAAATTACTGTTATAAATGTGAAAAATCTGTAGCTCATTCAAGTTTCCCATGAATGACTGCGTTTTTTTGCATTAGACCAAATGAGTCAGGAACATATCAGAGTGGCGAGTCGGTTTACTGCAGGAGTAATTAACTTCTCCACTTTAAATCAGGTATCAAAAATAGTGCTCCTGTAAAATATGAGCTCGACTCATTTTAGACTGGGCCCAGGAGATAGTTTCCTGAAATGGATGGGTCCCTATTGTAGAATTAAGCTGTGGGGGGAAAAGAAATGAACTTGTTCAGAACATTTTTAATGACTTTTCTTAAATTATAATTTTTTTTCCATTATTTAATGAATTTCTGGCTAAGATTAGCAAGTATTCTGCAAAGTGATAACTGCTTGTACTGAATTACCATTTTAAATCTCACTGCGCAAGTGATCAAATCATTTGCCAGTGGCATAATTTGATGTGTGCAACTTGATAAATTGCCACTTCAAGCAGGTGAAATAGTGGCACCAATTTCATTTCATCACAGGCAAGCCCTTTAAGTTTTCCAATGCAGGATATGGTAGGGTACATTTTTAAAAGGATAGTGGTACCAGGTCAGCACGGTGGAAAATCTAATCCAAAATGTTGTTGCAGATGCACCCAGGAATTTTTGGTCACAGGTGGGACCCGGTGCTTGAGCTCACTGCTGTTAAGACTGCCTGCTCTGGAGCAATGTTTCTTGTTCCAGCCCATTCCAGAGCCCTGACTGCAGAATGATATTTTTTTTTAATTTTGTGTCAAACCTGGATCCCCACACAGAATGGTCAGAAGTGGATGGCACGGCGGCTCAGTGGTCAGCACTGCTGCCTCACAGCACCAGGGGCCCAGGTTCGATACCACCCTCGGCCGACTGTCTGTGTGGAGTTTGCACGTTTTCCCTATGCTTGTGTGAGTTTCCTCCCACAGGCCAAGCACGTGCAGGTTAGGTGGATTGACCATACTAAATTGTCTGTAGTGGCCGGGGATGTCAAGTTAGGTTGATTAGCCATGGAAAATGTGCATTAACAGGGATACAGTAGTGGGGGTGGGTCTGGATGGGATGCTGTTTGGAGGGTCGGTGCGGATTCAATGGGCCTAATAGCCTCCTCCTGCACTGTAGGGATTCTGTGATTCTATAAGAAAATCTGGTTCACATCATAGATACTCAGTACTAAAGTGATGACACAGCGTTAGCACTGGAGCCTCCGAGTTAGAATGTTGGGAGTTCAAGTCCTGCTTTCGAGGCTTGAGTATAACCATCGAGGTTAACTCTCCAGTGCAGTACTACGGGAGTGCCTTTCAGATGAAACATTAATCTAAGGGCTTGTCTACTGTCTCAGGTGGATGCAGAAGATTCCATCGCATCATTTTGCAGAAGAGCAAGGGAGCTGTCCGTGGTGTACTGGCCAATATTTATCCATTAATAAATGACTCTTCAGATCTGATCCTGCTGACATTACTGTTTGTTGGCACCTTCATGTTTGCAAATTATCTGCCACCATTACAACAATTTAACACTCCACAAGTGTGTCAGATGCTGTAAAATGCTCTGGGACATCCTGAGGTCACAGAAGGCACTAAATGAATGAAAAAATTCAATCTCTGCTCAATCCTATTTCCCATTCCATCGTCTATCCATTCCTGGAATCTTGTACTTACAATTTATCTTCTGTTTTGGTAGCATTTCCACCTCCGATTGGTCAGTTTAAACCCTTGCTGTTGGCTAATGATCTTGTGAATGTGCAAGAGGTCCGAGTTAGCCTTTTTGACCTAAAGGAGCGAAGCACAAGTACAGTTTGTGTGGGTTTTCTACTGTATGAGGTGGTCAGTGCGGGAAAACGCGGCTCTTTTGTTTTTGAATTTGCAATGCTGAGGCTGACTTGTGCCCCACCCAAGAATTACTTCATCATCAAACCTGAAGCTGCCTTGTACTTTGCAGATCCAGTTCCGCACAGAGGAGCCACTGATCATCAGTGAGCCATTGGGTTGTTAATACTTCTTCCAGAAGAGCCATAATCCTCCGGCCTTTCAATGCACAGTGCAAGCTTATAGTTGCCAGCACGTGGGAGCTCCTCGGACAGATCTAGTACTGGGGTCTTTCAGTGATTGAACCCTGGACTATCAGTTCTCAGGTCTGCTTAAACCAAAGAAACCTGTACTGCAGGCTGGTGATAATGCTTTTGTGTCTATCAGTATTGTGATCCCAAGTTAATCTAAAGAAGCCAATTGTAGATAAGTCAGTGTAACACTAGGTCTGATTTTAAGAAGATCATTGCAGATGAAGGATTTGAATGAAGCCTTCACAAAGAATGCAGGGTGTGTGCTGTGCATTTAAAGTGGCATAACTATGGGCCCTATTTTACTTAAATGTCTCCTGCAAATACTCAGGGTTTTGAATTCAACAATTTGATGTTCATTCATGCCTTAAATTAGAAGTTTAATTGTGTAAGTCGTCAATATTAACACCTTTCCCTTTTGCTTTTGGGTGCGGTGAGATTGATTGATTCAGTCCCATTCCTTGACATTTCTCAACTCTGGTGGCTATTTCAGGCAAACTCCTACTCTCTCCTGTCCACCTAGTTTGAATTTTACTTTACATGCTGCTACTCACCAATCGACCCAAACATCAAAGCGATATGGCTGCTTAAACTATCAAGAACAGCATGTCACTATAGATTTGCTCTTAAAATTACCACTTTACATTAAGCTTAAATGATGAGTACTTTGCCTGATGTTGCTTGTGATGGTCCTTGGATCACAATGGGAGGTGTTATCGACATGCTATCAATTAATACATAATCCTCAATCACGGAAGCTCAGTTTTGCTGCCAAGATTGTTTGGTTCCAGACATCAATGCATCTTTTGGGTCAGAAGACAGACACAAGAGTTTCAGAGGAAAGGGGACAGTGACATTGAGGCAATATTTGTATGAACTGATGATAAAATGCTAGAAATGCTGATCAGATTGGATCTGGCTGCATCCCGACAAAACATAAACAAAAGCATGTTGGCTTTGCTTCCTTGAAAATATGCTCCGATTTGCGTCAGATGTTAACACATTAGTGCCATACTCGGAACAGTGCTGAGAGCATGCTACTTTGGTGGAGTTCACATTCTACAGGTGAATCATTAAATTAAGAGATCTAATACCAAACAATTTGTTCGGCTATTCAAAACAAGGACACCATGGCCAATGTCCCTCACTCAAATTCATACTCTCAACTCTTCAAGTTCTTTCGACAGCACCTTCCAAACCTGCAACCTCTAGCACCCATAAATACAGGGGTGGAACGCTGCCACCTGCAAGTTCCCCTCCACACACCATCATGACTTAGAAATATATCACTGCTCCTGGACCAAAATCCTGGAACTTCTTCTTTGACAGCCATGTGACACTTTGAGGACTGCAGCAGTTCAAGAAGGTAGCTCACCACAATGTTCTCCAGGCAAATTAGTGATGAGTAAAAAATGCTGACCCAGCCAGTGAGACCCACATCCCACAAACTTATATTTTACTGTCATTTTTAAAAATATTTCAGCAGACTGTTAACCCTATTGCTGTAATTGTGACAACTTGATCTTTACAAATAACTTGCCATATTTACCTATATAACAATCATTTCTGTACTTCAATTCACTGAGAGCAAAGCACTGTGGGAGATTTTTTTGATATATTTAATCAAGCATGTTAAAAAATAACTTTTTACTGTTACTTGCAATGAAAGCTTTTATCTGGCAGTCCAAGCTGCCATCATTATAGTTCCTTTTGCCTCTCAACATCTGTTTCTGATAGAAGTGAGCTGTCCAATTAGATACAAAGCCGCTCCCACATGTACACACACACACACACACACACACACACGTCATGCACACACGCCAATAACCTATATCCCTGACACTGTTTTAGTTTGCTTCCTTCACTCTTTCAGACCATGTGCTGCAGATTCTAATGACTGACTCCAAGTGGTGATTTTCCCGACAATGAAATGGAAGAAAGGCCAGTCGAGAGTTATGAGGTGGGGCTAGTGCTGGCAGGAACGTGCGGTTAAGGCTAAGTGGAGTTTGTACATTCTCCCCGTGTCTGCGTGGGTTTCCTCCAGGTGCTCCAGTTTCCTCCCACTGTCCAAAGATGTGCAGGTTAGGTGGGTTAGCCATGGGAAATGAGGGGTTACAAGGATAAGATTGCACGGGTGAGATGCATTTTGTAGGGTGAAGACTCAATGGGCTGAATGGCTGACACCTGCACTGTGGGGATTCTGTGATTCTATAAGACTTGACAGTCCAGGGGGTCTTGTCATGGATTAATTAAAGGAGCAAATTAGAAAAGTGTGGGGTGGCTAGCGGTCTTAAAGTAGGCAACTTTGGACATCCTGTCCTATTTCTGAGTGTGGACCTACCACGAGGAGCTCCATTTCCTCTTACATTATAGAATATTGGTTGAATTATATCCCAGTGACAACCGTGTCTGTTAAATCTCCCCCCACCTTCATTTCAATGGAGGCTGTTTTCAATTGAAAATGCCTTACCCACCATCAACCAGTGCCAACATTCCATACAGAGGCACTGAAACAACTTTGTGTCAGCTCAACAAGTGACAATGTACTCAGTGCTGGATAAAACCGAGTTACACAGTTATTAGTGTTTTTGTGGCAAAGTTTTCGCACTTGCTTCTAAAATTTAGTCACCCAGGGAACTGTAATTGTCTGTCAGATAGTGTAACCCTCAATGGACCTGTTCTTGCATTTAGACTCAATGGTGAGTTGGACACTGTCCCCAAAGTCACAGGGTTTGTCCTGCACGTTGATAGGTCAATCATTCGACAAAAAACAAAATTAAACAACAAGCCTCAAACATTCTTCAACACAATCGCGTGACATTTGATTCTTTTGATCAGCAAACAGACTTTACTACCAAGGATCTGGCCAATGAGCCTCATCCAGCTCTCACCTGCTGGCCACATATGAGTATTTTGCAGCTGGGAAGCCATCAGGAGCAGATACTATGGCCAACTTTCATTTTCCCTGCCATGATCTAGGGATTTTGAGATCAATTGCTTTGACACTGGTGAGGAATGGATCACTTGTCCATTCTAGATCCTGTTGACTTTGCATTTTGTCAATTTCAGTGCATCCCTTCCTGCTAGTGTCAGAGTGGAACATTTAACCCTATTAAATATTGATGAAAACCACCCAATTATTATAAGCGTATCTGATGTACCCTGCATCAAGCACAATCAACGTATATACCTGCCACCCAGGTTGATAGGGTTGTAAAGAAGGTGTACGGTGCGTTAGGTTTTATTGGTAGAGGGATTGAGTTTCGGAGCCGTGAGGTCATGTTGCAGCTGTACAAAACTCTGGTGCGGCCGCACTTGGAGTATTGCGTACAGTTCTGGTCGCCGCATTATAGGAAGGATGTGGAAGCATTGGAACGGGTGCAGAGGAGATTTACCAGAATGTTGCCTGGTATGGAGGGAAGGTCTTACGAGGAAAGGCTGAGGGACTTGAGGCTGTTTTCGTTAGAGAGAAGGTTAAGAGGTGACTTAATAGAGACATACAAGATGATCAGAGGATTGGATAAGGTGGACAGTGAGAGCCTTTTTCCTCGGATGGTGACAGCTAGCACGAGGGGACGTAGCTTCAAATTGAGGGGTGATAGATATAGGACAGATGTCAGAGGTAGATTCTTTACTCAGAGAGTAGTAAGGACGTGGAATGCCTTGCCTGCAGCAGTTGTAGACTCGCCAACTTTAAGGGCATTTAAGTTGTCGTTGGATAAACATATGGATGATAATGGAATAGTGTAGGTGAGATGGGCTTCAGATTGGTTTCACAGGTCGGCGCAACATCGAGGGCCGAAGGGCCTGTACTGCGCTGTAATGTTCTATGTTCTATATTACGTGAATATAAAAAAAACATTATGCTGAGTAAAATTAAACACAGAAGCTGATAATTGTATTAATCCACTGTTCCCTAAAGTGTTTCCTTAAAATGAAGAGGTATTACAAACGTAAGATGTTTTGATTGAAAGTTGCCTGTGGTACTTGCTGGTAAATTGGTTATTACCTCCTGGGTCATTCACTTTATAACATGTTGATGTGCCATAAAGTCAACGTATTTTTCACTGGCAGTTCCATAATTAATTTTACCATTTAATCTGTGGATTGTGCCCACTGTTTTTTCCCTTGCTTCAGGTTCCAGGCTGATGTAAAGGACTCCCCATTTGACAGGGGGTGGATGGATATTCATTTGAATAGACTTTTGCCAAGGCCAGTGTAGAACCAGCTCTGTTGTTAGTTTTTCTAAGAAAAGCACCACGTAAGCATTATAGATCAGGCATGTTAAGAGAAAAATGGGAAGCTTGAAAATTTCAAAGAGGGAAACAGCCAGCAATAAACAGGATATATGTCAGGATCTGAAAAAGGAAGCGTGTACCATCTACGAGATGCACTGCAGTAACTTGTTAAGGCTCTGACTGAAATAACTCTACGAAGGACGGTGTCCTGTCACCAAGCCACCCTTCATTTACACGTGCACAGTACACAACATTGACTCAGCTACATCAGGGCCCGCTCTCAGAGTGAACAGAACCCCTGACGTTCCTGTTTATATCTGTCAGCCAGGGCTCCCTGAATGGACCAGGTTAACAGCCCCAATTGGGGAACTCATATTCTATGAGGTCCACCTGACTAACTTTCCAAAACCTACACCTACGACAGCATGGACAAGAAATCGCCACCTAGAAGGGCAAGGGCAATAAACACATAGGAACACCGTCCCTGCGGTTGTCTTCCAAAGCAGGTGTCACACAGGGTTGTACCAGCCAGCAGCTGTTCCTCCACTGCTGGCTCAGAATCCTGAAACTCCTTATGTACCAGCACAATGGGCATCTTCACCAAAAGGACTGCAGCAGTTCAATAAGGTTGCTCCCCAGTACATTCTTGAGGGTAATTAGGGATGAGCAACAAGCGAGGCCTTGTGTTTGCCAATAATGTTCACATCCTATAAATTACTTTTTTTTAAAAAATGGGTCTAAATGCTACGGCTGTGCTGATGGCAAGAGCAAAGGCTTTAACTATAATACCATTATGGTAGCGATCACTTTGAGATTATAAACCCAGACAATGTTGATGGGCAGTATCTGTGTGGGAATTATGTTTAAACAAGAAACAAATCCTAGTAGCAGAGGACTCTGATGTGACGTCTTTCAGATTAGGTTTTTTTTGTCTGAAATACTGTGCCCTTCAACAAAACGTCCTTTTGTTGTCTTGCCATCAATAGATTTTAACTGACTCTGGCTCCATTCAGTATTATTGAGCAGTTAAGGGGTCTGCTGTCATTATGTAAGAGAAAACAGAACTCTGGATGTGACAAAGGTTTACGCAAGGCTGAAGAACAGATTGACTGACGGTGTGTTGTGCCTTCCTGCTTCACCTTGTCTGAGCACAGCGTTGTTTTGTTAGTGCATCCCTCTCCTCATAACCTTCCCAAACTCCTATTACTCTCTGAGAATTTTCTATTCCTCAGAATAATGCTCTCTTGGATTCTTAATTTTTCTTTTGCCTGTCGTTAGTAACAATTTCTTCAGCTGCCTTGGTATTAAGCTCTGGGAGTTTCTTTCTGAAACCCCTCTGGCCTCACTCTCCTCCTTTAAGGTAATTCTTAAACCACATCTGTGGTCACCAGTTCCAAATCTCTTCTGTTTTGGTAGTGGATCTCTGAAGTTCTTTTACCGGGTTCAGAAGGTGAATCCAAGTGGTTGAAATGGGGCAGTATGTTGCTTTGGCAGTGTGAACACTGAACAGGTCAAAGCGTGACCAGTGACTTGATTGATTGGAAACAATCTCCCTTGTTTTCCCTTCTGAAGCTGCCAAACCTGGGATGAAGCTTCAGATGACCACATAAAAGCTGCCCATTTGCCAAGCAATAATTTGCTTCACCAGTGGAACAATGGCATTATTAAGACCGTTTCCGTCGCCCATCAAATACCTGTGTGTCTGTGCACGTTTACCAGGGGAATTGCTGGAAATCAGGAGCAAGAGCCTTAGACAACAAGCATGGGGCTGGATGAAAACAGCAGGTCAAGCAGCATCATAGGAGCAGGAAAACTTGACGTTTCGGGCCTAAACCCTTCAAACGTCAAGTTTTCCTGCTCCTGTGATGCTGCTTGGCCTGCTGTGTTCATCCAGCCCCATGCTTGTTGTCTCGGATTCTCCAGCATCTGCAGTACCTTTTATCTCAGGAGCAAGAGCCTTGCCTGACTCATTAGGCACAAGGACTGAGGCGTGAGGCTCATTGACACAGTACTGCTGTACTGACAGAATGGATAAGCTAATGGATTGAAGGTGGCACTTCCCTGGCTTAGTTACGCATCATTACTCAAGGTGGAAATGCACCAGTTGTTCAGGCAAAATTTTGTCATGTGGCACTTTTTTTTTTAATTCAGTGAACGCATATTCCCGGAGGCAAGCAATTGCTGCCGCATTTGCTGAGTTTGCTGATTCATCCGCCACTTAATCTGCAGCAGGGACTCTCCTTGGTAAGAGTGCACCATGGTTTGTGTCTGTGCACTTGTGCAGAGACAAGGGTTTGTACTGAGTCCCAATGGAGCTTGGCTCCTCAAGGGCCCTGGCTTGTCCTGAGCCTGCCTAGCAAGGACCATTCTCGCCATGGTAGGTAAAAGCTTGCTAGATGGGTCTTGTCACAGGGAACTTATTGGTGACTTCTGATTCTGCTCCAAATGGGGCACTGAGATGGAAGCTGCAGACTAAAAGGGTCATCACCTGAGCCGTACCAATCAACAAGGTTAGGTCTGCAATTTTTTTTTTACTGAAAATGATCTCAATTGGGCTCAGTGACTATGAAATAGTAAGTTGAAGAAGGAGGAAAGAGTATTATCATGGTGCTTTAAGGTGTAATCAGTCTTGTTTTATAGGACTGTACAGCAGTCCTTTTGCATTCTAAAACCTCCTATAAACAGCAAAAGACGGATTGTCTGAAACTTGATCAGGACATTGGACCAACGTCTCAGCCTTCCTCACAAATTGCTCATCCGACCCTGTTTTGACAGCTTGCCCAAGGGACACCCAAGGTGGCGGGTGGAACTGGGAATCTTGAATGCCACTGACAGAGCCAACCTGCCAGTGCAACTGGGCAATGTCACCCTTCCTGGTCAACTGTCCCAAAGCCTGTCTGAAACAGCACGCACATGTATCAATGCTGAGCTGCTCCAGGTTCCTGGAATGTTGTGTGGAGTACAACAAGGCAGTGCCTCGGACCATCAGCAATATGGTTTGGCCGCCCAGGAGTTGTAATTGTTTCAAAAGCGGGAGAGAAAGTTAAACTGAGTAACATAGGCAGGAAATAGCTGAATGAGGAAGCAGAGCAGTGTGTCTGGAACACACCAGATGAATCTCAGAAGGTAGTTGAGCAGGGGCAATTTGAGAACTGATAACCTGATAACGGTGCACAGGGTCAGTATTCTGACAAAGTTTTCTGTTATATAGAAAAGAAGTGTAAATTAGTAAAGAAGGTAAGGTAGTCTGCGCATGTGTGTGAGTGTTTTTACATTTGTTCCCGCAGTGCAATGGGGAAACAGCAATCAGCAGTCGATGCCTGGTATGTATTTTATAAATTACTTCTTGATATTTGTGATTGGATATATCTATCACGTTAAATATTGTGAATCTGTAATACCACTTCCGTTATAAATTTCAAGGTTGGTATCGGAGCTGGCAGTCTGAACAGGTCACACTGGCACTGGCAGGACCATTTAACCACTGTGTGACATGTTTACATTGGCCATTTCCATTGTAAGTGTAAGCTTTAGAATTTCTAATGGAAATAGGGACAGATTGTCTGATCTTAAAATTGTTCCCCACACTTGACTCTTTCCCCTCAGCTACTTAACCTGAAGATCACACTTGACCTTCACATGTGCAATGCTACGATTGACTTAAATGGGTTTACAATCTTACCAATGTACATGTTGTTTGTCTGAGTTTGATAAAGTCCTGTGCCTTTATAACGGAGATTACCAAAATAAACTCGTCACGATATGATTCCAGCCTCCTGCCAGCAGAGATGACCACTGGCAAAATGCTCAATCTGCAGCGTGACAAGTTTACACCTTCTGTATCCATTCTGTATGGTAATTTGAGAAAGTCTACTGACCCATAAAATAAGGACAGATTGTAGGGCCTCCATTCAGATCACCCAGCCAAATTGACCAGTGATCTCTAAACCTATTCACCTGAAAGCTACCAGTGCCCCCACTGTGAGAAATTCACTTAAATTGATTAAAATTAATCAATACCAAAATATAGGATAGTATCTGAGGTAAAGTGGACGTTAAGGAGAGAAGAAGGAGGAGAGGCAATGCTATACGGGATGGGTGAATGGGTATTAGTCTGGCTTGGTTAGCACTAATCAAGTGATTGTGAATCCCGATTTCCCTAGCTCTGGAATTCCCTCTATAAACTTCTCTGTCTCTCTATCTCTGTCTCCTGTCTCTCCCACTCTGACGAAACACTTTTTGTCATCTGTCTTCTGAGTATGTTGTTTAGGGTCCTTCTCTCTTTGACTTAGCACTCCCATGAACCATCTTGGGACGATCAGCCAGGTTCAGGGTGCTACGTAGATGCAAGTTGTTGTTGTGATGAAGGCACAGTTGGCAATGAGGCTTTGTGTTGTCATTTTTCGGATGGAGCCGTGATTTGGAAATAATGTGAAATCGGACAGGAAATTGACCCCTGCTCCATTGTTGTCTGTCTGTAGAATTGCCAAGTGGCATCTAGAACGCATGTGCCACATCCTAAAGCCTCTCTGCCTTATCCAGTTACCCAGTTCCAGCTCACCTGACAGTGTCATCTTCCTTTGACCAGCCTGGGGACAGGGAGAGAACTGTTTGTTTATTTATTTATTTACTTATTTTTCCTTCTCTAAATGCAGTCGTAATGTTTTCTGTTCTTCTTTCTCATGTGCATCTTCCACACCTCCAGTAGCAGGAACAACAAATTCTGGCACAAGTGCAGCCATGAACTCCCTGACCTCCCTGGGAACACTCCAGGGGCTGGCTGGAGCTACTGTTGGTTTAAATAACATTAATGCACTGGCAGGTACAGTACTACACTGGGTGGTGGGGATTGGAAGGTGGGGAGGGACAATGGCATGGGGAAGGGGGCACACAGGGAAAAGGAGTCCGTGGTTTTGTATGGTGCATCGTGCCCACCTGCTGGTCACATAGATTCATTTTCAGAAAATCACCTCACTGTTTTCAAGTCTTCTCATCCTTAGAGAATAACATATCAAGTTACTTGTTAAAATCTCATCTGGTGTTTTAATTCCATTTATTCTATAAATTACTTCTACCTCTCTGTCACTGTGAAAAATTAAGGCCTTAAGACATAGGAGTGGAAATAGGCCATTCAGCCCATCGAGTCTGCTCTGCCAATCAATGAGATTGTGGCTGATCTGATAATCCTCAACTCCTCTTTCCTGCCTTTTCCCTGTAACTCCGTTACTAAATCTTTCTAAACCAGCCTTGCGTATTCTTAATGACCCAGCCTCTGAGTAAAAATTCCATAAATTCAATATCCTCAGAGAAGAAATTCCTCCTCAATCCAGTCTGAAATGAGCAGATGCATGTTCTCTGCTTGTGCCTCTGGTCCTGGATTCTCCCACAAGGGGAAACCACCAGTTAGCCCAACCAGCTCCTCTGCCATTCAATAAGATCAAGCCTGATCTGACTGTGGCCCTAACTCCACCTTTTCTACCTGTTACCCATAATCTTTGACTCCAGAATAGCTCAAGCATCTGTCTATCTCAGCCTTAACTATATTCAATGACTCAACTTCCACAATTCTCGGGTGTGAGAAATCTCAAAGATTCACAACCTTCATATCTCTTTTAAACAGGCAACCACTTAGTGTGAAATGGTGTCTAGTTCTAGATTCCCCGGGAAGGGAAAGGCTGAGTTTAGACAGGTTTTTAATCTAAAAGGGAGTCGAGGGCGATCTGAAAGAATGCAGAAGAATGGAGCTAAGGTCACAGTTAAGTCAGCGCAGTTTTATTGAACATTGGCATTTCCCTGCTCCCGCTTAGGCAAATTTTATGGAACAGCTCAAAGTAGATACATAATTGCGCAAAGTCAAATTCGAAACTTAGGCTGTCTCACAGGGAAAGGTAGCAAGTGGAAATGGAACCCTTCCCTGTAAAACGTCAGAGAGGGCGTTAGCTGAGTCCAATGGTATATCCAACTAACAGCAAATTAAAGATCAGTTGGCACTGGTGAAGGCCTAGATAGTAGGCTGTCTCGATCAGCGTGCAAATGATCTTGCCTGGTGAGAAAGGAAAGCGACAAGATGAGAATAGACAGTAAATACCTGTTAGCTTCCAGAAAATTTTTGTCAAACTGGAGTTATCCCCTTAGATCCCAGATCACATGAATGTGAAGCCATTTCAACTGAAGGAATTCCAGTTTCACTCTGAGTCCACCCCACAGCTCCACAGAGTAAACTCTGATTATCAGCCGAAAGATCCCAGAAATCCCGATAGGAGGGAATGTTGTCTTGGTGGCCTTTAGCACCTCACTATCAAAACAGTGTTGTTCTGGGTTTGCGCATCTGTTTGACAGTTCAACTTCATTAACAGATACAGCACAAATGAATATTATTTGTTACTCAATGAGAATCCCAGCCCGGTTGCATGTTGCCTGCATGTTGCATGAGTTGAACAGCGAATGTCTTATTTGGGAATGTGAGAGGATAGCCCTTTGTGTAAGGAACTATTGAATGAGTGCACTTTTTTCTCTTTATTGTTGGTTTGATGTAAAGTTGCTCAAATGCTCTCAGGTATGGCGGCGCTTAATGGCGGACTCGGAGCTACTGGCTTGACGAATGGATCGGGTGGCACCATGGACGCACTGACTCAAGCCTACTCAGGAATCCAGCAGTATGCAGCGGCTGCACTGCCCACACTGTACAGTCAGAGCCTGCTTCAGCAGCAGAGTGCTGCAGGCAGCCAGAAGGAGGGTGAGTGCTTGTTCCCTCAGCCCCTCCGATGCTTCATCCTGTTTATTGATTAGCACTCAGATTGCAGGCTTTGTACCTTCTGACAGGATGCGTCCAGTGAAACCAAGACTTATCCCGAGATATTGGGGTGCTTTAAAGACCAAATTAATTAGCCACTGCTTGTCAAGGAAACATTTGCCAGGGTGTAGAGAAAATGCAGGGGAGTGGCACTAAAATTCAATTACTCCTTCAACGAGTCAATACAGAGGAGATGGGCTGAATAGCCTTTTTCTGTGCTTTTTTAGTCTATGATTCTATAAACTACTAGTTTGAAGTTTCATTGCCTGTCAGATACCATTGAGCCCCAGTTGGTTCATCATTTGTATGATAAGACAAGGCAAATAGTCCATTAGTTAATGGAGTTGCTTTGGCACCTACCAGAAGAAGAACACAGTCTGTGCTGGATAACAATCTCGAGTGGTGTAGCAAGATTCACTTCTTTGGTCAAAATATAATGAAATCTGCCATTGATATTGACCTAACATTATAATAGAGTGAAGCACATATATGTTAGTCCGATAAAAATAATAGGGGCACAATTGAAAACTGGGAGACCAGAAAGCTTGCAGGGGCTTGATGATTGTATTATGTTCGGTCAGGTTCCCATCTCGTTCACTTACATAGAAACAAAACGCATTGGCTGTATGTAAGGCATTACTCCATCTAACTCGCCTCCCCTCCCACCCTACCTCTGCTGCTGATGACTAAATTCCCCATCACCGTTCCGTGAAATTGATAATGAAATTTAGCAGTGTCAAACTGGGAATCAAACTTTTCCATGTTAAGTTGACAATTAGAAATTTGAAATCCAAATTGCAAATTGGTTATAGCAAATAGATTGCTGATAACACTTGATGGTCCTAACTTGATAATGAAAAGTGTTGGTGTTTGATTTGGTAATGGATATATGTGGGCTGGTTTTGCATCTATTTAAATAGTGCAATCTCAAGTGAATCACCAAGCAAGGTCCCCATTTGTACACGCATTTGGTGGGCTTGATAATATGTCAACTGTTGCTCGACTCCAGATTGGCCATTCCAACCTCATTTCTGAATGGTGGACTTTTCCCTTGATAACATTAAGATTCAGAATTCCTACCTAATTGAAATCGAGCACTGCCTGAGATTGGCTCAATTACACAGCTCACTGATGATTTTTCTCGGAAATTTACAGTACTTGCTGGTTATAGGTGCCAATTAGTAATGAGCGCAATTTGCAATGGAGTGTAGTACATTGCAACTAGTGTGTTGATATATTGGCCCTGAATGCAAATGACTTTGAATCCATACTGAAACATCTTGGTCATGAACATCAGATTTGGAATAAAATTGGAACAGAAGCTATTTCTATTAAATTGCTTCTGAGCAATATTGATGAGTACAGTAGGTGATTCATTGCAGACAATGCAAGTGTTAAAATGTCAATTGAAGCTATTGGTATTTTCTGAGGGGTATTTGTATTGCATTAATAATAAATGTTACTGATGTTAAGTTGGTTTTAAATGTTTTTGGTATTAAATTGGTACATAAAGCAATTGGTGTCAAGTTACTAGTGAACAGATATGTTGGTGTTAATGTTAGGTTTTAGTATTCAAAGGCTGCATAGATTTCTGTTGTGCTCCTCTCACGTACAGAAAGATGGCTCACAGCACTTTGCAGAGCAGAACCCAACACTGGTCAGCAAGCTGGAGGCACAGGTAGGGAGTAACGGCACAGCGGCAGAGAATGGTTTGTCCAAGGCCTTTATAAACAGGAGAGGTGCAGCGTAGTAAGGTGGAGAAGTTTTGAGGAGAGAGTTCCAGATAGCAGGGTCACTCAATGGAGTGGGGGTCACAATAAAAATATGGAGAAACCACCCCCCCCCCCCACCCTGAGTCAGTGAATGGGCACCACTGTAGGTGAATGGGTTGCAGTGTAGGTAAATATGAGGTTAAGCATTTGGAAGCTAAAGAGGTGTGGAACAGGCTATTTTCTAGATGATACAATCCTAGAAATAGTGGAAATCCAAAGAAACTTGGGAGCCCAGGTACACAGAACATGAATGTCATAGACAGGTATGGAAAACAATCAAAAACATCTAATGAAATTCAGGTGCTTCTATTCAGGGAGCCACAATACAAGGGGCTGGAGCTCACACTTCAGCTACTTAAAACCCCAGTCAGACCACAACTGGAGTCACTGTGAGCAGTCCTGGACACCACATCACCTTGGAGGGAGTGTAGTGTGTGTTATCAGAACGATGCTGGGACTCCAAGTGTGAAATTTTGAAGAGTGACCACAGAAAGTAGGGTCTGATTCAAAAGGTTCATTCGAGATTTGAGCAAACTTCTCAGGATATTTAAGGGAAACACACAGGGTGGATTGGGAGACCTTATTTCTGCTGGTTGACAAACCTAGTATTAGGGGACATGGTCGAAAAGTTAAAGCTTTAAGAGGTGAAAATTAGGACACATGCCTTCACTTAAAGGGTGACAAAGTTTGGAACTCTCTTCTGCAAATGGCAATTCGTAATAGACCAATTGTTAATTTTAAATCTGTGATTTGAATCTGTGTATTAAATAACAATATTAAGGGATATGGATCAAAGGTGGCATTACCAATATCGGAAATGATTAATTGAATGACAGGACAGGCTGAAGGGGCAAAATGATCTCCTCCTGTCCCTGTATTCCTTGTGAAGGATGAATTGGTGGGTGGGATGTGGGAGGGGCAGTTACGTCTTGACCAACGATACGGGGCGATTTGAATGCAATGATTGTACGTTTCCGGGGAATGGGTAACACGGATTGATTGATTTTATCGTTGTCACATGTACTGAGATATGGTGGAAAAAATGTTGTTTTGTGTGCTATACAGGCTGATCGTACCATACAAAGTGCATCAGGGTAGCAGTATCTTTCTAATAGTTGCCAATAAGAATTCCGATTCCAAAAGTGCCAGTGAGCACCACAGGAATGCAAACAGAGACCCTGACCTATTGAGCTTCTTATCATTCCCTGGGGGAAAACTTGCTGCACCGCTGGATTCAAAGGCGGTCTAGCAGCAAATCAATGTGAAGGCATTCCACAAGGATGGAGTAGAGCATCTGACAATAGATAGAAGAATGAACACTCCAGCAGAAGGAAGCAAGCTTTCATTTAGTGATTTTCTGTTGTAATTTTCAGAATAAGGCATATGGAACCCCTTCTGCATTTGGCATTTTATTCAAAAGGTCAGTTATAGTCCAGTCTGTTGGGAGAGGTCATGACCTAGTGGTATTATCTCGAGAGTATTAATCCAGAGACTCTGGTGGTGTTTTGAATCCTACCAAGATAGATGGTGGAATTTTAATTCAGTAAATAAAATTGAATTTGGAGCTGATAATGACCACGAATCCATTGTTGATTGTCGGAAAAAACCCATCTAGTTCACAAATGTCCTTTTAGGAAAAGAAACTGCCGTCCTTACCTGGCCTGGCCTACTCGTGACTCCAGACCCAAAGCAAAGTGGTTGACGCTCAACAGCCTTCTGGGCAATAAATGCTGGCCCGGCCAGTGATACCCTCGTCCTGTGAATGAATAAAAAAGAAAATTCCAGCTTCCTCATGAATTTCCCAACCAAAATGTCTTGGCTTCAAGCAAACCATTTGTTCGAGGTTAACACTACATCTTATCTCAACCTAGCCTTCCTGTGGCTCCAACTATCAGTATACAACTTGTGTGTTGACAGACAGATTTGGACTCTACATTTCTGCCTGTGATAGAGTGAACAACCATTTGGATGAGAGTCCTGAGTGTTGTTAAAGTCAAAGACTTCTTATCACTACCACAAAGCATACAGATAGCTGAAATAAAGGGGGATATAACTTCTGGGGTTAAAGTCACGGAGAGTGCAATTGATGCTTTGATAATGAGTGAAACCATTGGTATTAGATTGTCCATGAAACAAATTAATATGAATTTAAGAATAGCTATTGTTAATTAATGTTATTAGCATTAAATCGTCATTCTCGGCATTTGAAGATTATCAATAGTACACTGCCAATTTATCTGATTTTGTTTTTTGTTACAGAAGTGTCTCCTACTTTCTTGTTTTCGTTGCCACTTTAAAACAAGCACAATCTCATTACCCCTTTAATAAAGTTCTCTAATATCTAACACACACACACAGTTTATTAATCTCGAGTGTCCTAGAAATAAATGGGTTGTGTGTGCTGGCTAAGTGCTGAGGCACTTTAATCAGTGTGTGGGAGACGTTATTGCTTTGTGCACTTGGGTCAGCCAAATTTGTCACCTAATTAAAACCAATAATTCACTTGTATGAATTATTACCTGACATTCCTGGCTACTGCTTGGAATGTCTGTGATTAACCTTAAATGAATCCCCTATCCCATACCTTGAAGAAATGGTGGCCCATCAATGACAAGTGGAATCTTCTCAGTCCCGTCCTGACTAAGTCCGGGATGGGAAGACCTTTGATGACTTTCCCTCTCTCACTGCCAATTGGGGTCCTTAATGGGCATAAGTATCTCATTGTTAGACTTGGAGGGGATGGGTGCTCTTGTTCAAAGGCAGTCAATACCTGACCCAGAGAGCTGGAGGTAGGGCCTATTCAGAGAGTCCCTCCCTCTCCCACCACTGTTTGCCCACGTCCTCCTCCCGTTCTGTTCCTCTTTCCTGGGATCCAGCAAACTGAGTGGGCATCATACTGGCAGTAGCTACAGCCTCCATAGTGACGCTGTCCTTCAGGTGATCCGTTGGTGAATGACTAGCTGCTGACTGAGGGGTAAGGGCTGACCTTATTGGGGATTTTATAAATCATGAGGAGCCCGGATGAGGTGAATGACAAAGGTCTTTTCTCTAGGGTGGGGAAGTTCAGAACTAGAGGCACAGAGGAGAAAGATTTAAAAAGAACATGAGGGACGTGAGGGTTCGGCCACATTTAGAGTCTGCGTACAGTTCTGGTCGCCACATTACCAAAAGGATGTGGATGCTTTGGAGAGGGTGCAGAGGAGGTTCACCAGGATGTTGCCTGGTATGGAGGGCGCTAGCTATGAAGAAAGGTTGCATAGACTAGGATTATTTTCATTAGAAAGACTGAGACTGAGGGGGGACCTGATTGAGGTCTACAAAATCATGAGGGCTATAGACAAGGTGGATAGCAAGAAGCTTTTTCCCCAGAGTGGGGGACTCAATTACTAGGGGTCATGAGTTCAAAGTGAGAGGAGGAAAGTTTACGGGAGATATGCGTGGAAAGTTCTTTACGCAGAGGGTGGTGGGTGCCTGGAACATGTTGCCAGCGGAGGTGGTAGAGGCAGACACGTTAGTGTCTTTCAAAATGTATCTGGACAGGTACATGGATGGACAGGGAGCAAAGGGATACAGACCCTTAGAAAATAGATGACCGGTTTAGACAGAGAATCTTGATCAGCACAGGCTTGGAGGGCCGAAGGGCCTGTTCCTGTGCTGTAATTTTCCTTGTTCTTTGTTCTTTGACAACTTTTTTTATACAGAGAGTGGGTCGTGTGTGGAACAAACGTATAAAGGAAGTGATGGATGCAGGTACAGTTACAATGTTTAAAAGACATTTGGATAAGTGCAGGAATAGGAAATGTTTGGAGGGATATGGGCCAAACGCAGGCAAATGGGACTAGTTTAGTTTGGGAAACTTGGTCAGCGTGAACTGGTTGGACTAAAAACTGTTTCTGTGCTGTATGACTCCACAACCAGGTTCTGGCCAATATCTCACTGATACTTTTCTACAGGTAGCAGAGCTGCTCATGAGAACATATCCTGAGCTGCATCCTACCTGGCCTGTTCTACAGGCTCTGTGCCAAGGTATTGAGCACTGTGGTTCATTGCTCATATTTATTTCAAAGGTGAATTTACTCTATCCTGCGTGGAGAGGGGGTTGGTTGGAAATTTTCCAGGGTCATCTGTTGGCAGAGGGGGTCAGTATTAAACAGGGGTGCAAGCTGTTCCGCCCCACAAAGCCCCTCCCTCCTTACACTCAATCTTAAAGATTAGAAGTGAAAGAACCTTCCCAGTTTGTGAAGATGTAACTAGCTGGTAACCATGTATCTTAGCAGAACAGTGTGGCACCCGGTTTATATTTGCAGAGCCCTGTCTCTCATGTTGTTTTGACTGAACGAAAAATATTCTAGCCTCAGAAGCACATATGTCAATTTAAATGTATGGAGGACTTGTATTTTTGTCTGTGACTCACCTCATGTTAAATCTCATCCTCAGGGCCAGAAGGTGCGAATCTGTTTATTTACCACCTTCCCCAAGAGTTTGGTGATCAGGATATCCTACAGATGTTTATGCCGTTTGGAAACGTTGTGTCTGCTAAAGTCTTCATTGATAAACAGACCAATCTTAGCAAGTGTTTTGGTAAGAATGTATGAATGGATTTCACCTGATCCCAAAAGTGGAGACTGGGCTAGTGTCTGATGTTCTGATAATGTGCACGCAGCCTGTGACATTTCATTAAAAAAATGGATCCCACAAGTCAAAATAAAACTGAGTCACTTCCTGTAGTGATTCCATTGAAAATGGAGAATGCAGTTCAGTAAACTCCCCATTATCCAGCGCCCAGGCATCTGGAATTTTCATGCAATAAGCAAGCATTTCAAAGGAAGTTTGCCATTTTAACCAAGTTTCTTCACAAACGTCTACTTGAACTTGGTACGTCAAGTTCTGATGTCTCTATGTTCATCTGTCATGTAGTAGTTCTCCCAGTCACCACTAGCAGCACTTTCCATCGTCCTCCCTCAAGCACGTGCCATTATAGTAGCTGCTCCTTGAGTGTACTGTATATGTGTTTCTATAAGAGTATTTCTCACTCAACTTACAGATTCACGTAACCAGCTCCCCCCTTTTTCCAGACGTACTAGATACTGGAGAGTTTATTTACAATATTAAACTCATTGATAGGCACCTAGAGGCCAAAGGTTTGATTTCTGCTGTGTCCTTAGTTACAGTCTTACCTAGATGGTGGTAGATATTCCGCCAAGACCTGAGCTTCCCTGTGTTAGACAGGGAAAATCAGTCCATGCTTTTTGTCATGTTCTAGCAGCCAAACTCAGCTGTAATTCCACTGTGGCAGGCTGTGGCATCATGGTAATGTCACTGGATGAGAAATCTAGAACAACAGGCTAATGTTCTGAGACACGGTGAAATTTGAATTCAATAAAAATGTGGAATAAACAGCCAGCTTAATAATTTAATCACTGCCAATTGTCATAAAAACCCAGGTGGCAGTAATGGCCTTCAAGGGAGGAAATCTGCCATCTTTAACTGATGTGGTTTGTACGACTCCACACCCACACTAATGTGCTTACCTGTTAACTGCCCAGACATCTGGGAAGGTAAAGATGAATAAATAAATGCTGGCCTAGCCAGTGACACCAGTGTCCCATGACAAATAAAAATATATAAAGTCAAATAACCTCCCAACTTAGCATTGTCTAGGGTCACTCCTGCACAATGCCCAAGGTAACAAATTGCCCTCTTTGTGTCAACCATGGGTCACGCTGTCCTCTCTAAGTTGGGATTTCCTGGATATTGACCACACTCTGAAGATTTCAGGGCCTGAAATTCCAGTGTGAAAGAGGGGACACTGCACTGCCCCAAGGTACTGTCTTTAAGATGAAATGTCAAAAGCGTTTGGAGTTGGGGAAATCTTTGCCTGACAGTCGACAGCCATTCACTTGGCCAAAAAAGAGTACGCCATCTTCCATTGGCATGGTACCATCTGAGATGATGGACCACACCAGCCGCGGGAGTGTGGGATGGGAGCATTGAAGGTAGGAGATAATGCGATACTACCAGGACTGCATTTGAACAAAGAGTTGGACCCAGCCTGTCAACTCACCCTCAAAGCAGCAAACTCTATTTGAACAGTTTGGGCACGCTTCTGAGATAAGATACATAGTTTCATAAGTATAAATCTTACCTCCGCTGCCCTGCCGCGAGATTGTTTAAAGGTTTTTCCTTTTCTTGACCCCATTTCCCCCTCCTCCCAGGTTTTGTAAGCTACGACAATCCAGTTTCTGCGCAGGCTGCCATCCAGGCTATGAATGGCTTTCAGATTGGAATGAAGCGCTTAAAGGTTCAGCTGAAACGATCCAAGAATGACAGCAAGCCGTACTGAGTCTAGTGTGGGAGGTTAATGCTGTTACTTTAGCTTTGTTAGGGTAAGTCCCATGAATCAGCCGTGGCTGAGGAGGATCATTGCCAACATTCATCAAGAGACAGTATTTAACATTACACTTCCATTTCCCCTCCCTGCCCTCCCCACTACCCACCCACCCCCCCACCACCACCTGTTTCCCTCCCATTCCCGTTACGTTTAGTATCTTAGATCTTATTGTATTTACAGTATTTAATTTTTTGCTTTGTTCCGTAAAAGAAAAATCGAATTTTGCAAAAAAAAATGTCTTAAAAAATTTTTAAAAATAACCGAAATGTGCAATTTAACTCAGAAGCCACTGGTGCCAAACAGGCCCATGTGAATAATGGGGCACCATGTGCTTTATTAAGCTTAACAGACCCAGTTAACATAGATTAGAAAGGCACCAGCAGTTTACGGGTTATGATGTGGTGGCCTAGTCTGAAAGTGATGCCAAGTGAACTAACATATTCCTTTTTTTTTGGTTTTATTTCTCACTCTCTCTCTCTTTCTCTTTTTCACTTTCAATGAGAATTTATCTCATAGGACATGATCATGTTTTACATAATCAGCTTTCTGTGATCAGATCACAACAATTTCTTTTGGGGTTAAACAACAGCCTTTTTGAGATCTGTTTCTACCACCATATAGGGGCTCTTTCTTTTCGGGAGGGGGCAAGGGGGTAAACAAAAGAAGGTTAAATGGTAACATTTACTAAAGAATAAATCGAATATGAAAAGATGGAAAGCCACAGGCCTGTACATTTTATTTGTAAAAAAAGCAGCTCTATTTTTATACAAATTTTTACTGCCTCAGAAAGATGGAAGTTATTTATTAAATACCTATAGTTAATTTATTGGATACCTGAGATAACTCATCCTCTATAATAGTTAAAGTCTGCCTCGTGAAGTAGTCTTAAAATGTGCTACAGTGGGAATGAGATTATCCTTGTGTGCGCACAAATCACAACCTTGTACCTTTCATGCTTCTCCTGTTTTTCGTACCCTTTATTTGTGTGGTATCTCATTACTCATAGCTTCCATTATCTAGTCGACTTCAAGTTTTTTTTAATCTTGTGACTTTAATTTCTTTGTTTGTATACTTGTTTAATTAAAATTCTGTATTTCTGTCCCAAAACTAATCCATCTCTTTTATCCCTTTTAAAGTATCGATGGATTCTTTTGGGTGTTTATCTGTTGCCGTTGCTTTTTTTTTTGTTAACAGTGTTATTAAAAAAAAATGCAAATTTATGTGAATGGCTCGTAGATTCTAATGACTGAGATTTGCATTGTTTCTGCAACCATGAGAATGATTTTGTTCCTGCTGCGTAGACTCTGTGTAACTTTTGACTCTTCCTTGTTTTTTTTCCCCTAGACATCTTCATGCTCGTTAGTTCATCGTTTGCCTAGCATGTCCCTGTGACGTCAAAAAAAAATTCAAAAAAAAGCTCATCGTCCCGTCATTGTTTCTGATGTCTTTCTGACCTCACATCACACTTGGTCCTCCTACTTGACCCCTTGACCTAGTTTGACTTTGAGATTTTTTGCATGTGACCTCACGTAGCTCTGAATTCTAAAGAGATCAATGTGAAAACGTAGCTGCATTCGTGTTAAGACTGAAAAAGAAAAAAAAATTATTTTAAGAAAGTAAAGCAAGAAAAAAAATTATATGAGAGAGAGAAGGGAAAAAAAATAACCTGTGGCGGAAATGTTTCTTTTTTTTTTCATGAAACAAACTTGAAAGTATTATACAGGGATTGACTTTCTCTCTGGTCACTTAGAAACGCAATAGCAATATGTGGCCAGTGTGCAGAATGTTGGTTTCTCAATGAAGCAGACTACTTCTGATCAGATGCTGAAACTGGTCAGATATTATCAAGAGCTCTGTAATAATTTTTACATTTTTCAGGCAGTGTAAAGTTTTGATAAGGCCATTTAAGTGGCTCACTTTCTCATCGATATATATAGAAAAGATTAAAACCACTTTTTTTGTAGACTAGTTTAAGATAATTAAAAAAAAGATGACCCATGTTTGGGGAAAGACTACCTATTTGTGTCACCTTTTGCTGAACTGATTCACACCTAGACAATCTGTGGTAAATGCACATTAAATGACCTATATTTTATACTGTTTAAATGTATTGGAGAAGATAAAACAAAGCAGTAAGTGTAAACTTCGTCACGTTGGTAACTATGTGGGTTAAGTTTTGGTGTCATCGCAATTTTTAAGGTTCTATAATTAAGTGTTTCGTAAAACGACACATTTTTCGGTTCACTCGGCAAAAGATTTTTTTTGGCGGCCAAAAAAATCTTAACTCTTCGGGTGAAAAGGGATAAAAAGAATTATACAATTCCAGGACAAAAAAATCTTGTGCTTTGTGTGTGAAACGTTTTGACGTCCGATTTTGTTCCTTTCTTTTCATTGTGAGATTTAACAGTTTGACGTATTCTTTGTTCAGCAAAATGTGAGATTGGCTTTTTTTTCTTTTGGAAAAGAAGAAAACAGCAACTTAAATCAGTGGAATTAGTGCCAAATTCCAAAAGCAAAATAAAGGTACTTCCTGCCTAGTGCTTAATTGTGTTAATTGTGAGAAGTAATTTGATAACATGGGTATTTTGTTACTTGAGTGTTTTGTAATAATTCTCTCATGTTTGAAAAAAATTAAAGGAAAAAAAAATAGATCAAAACCAGAGAGAAAAAAAAGTTTGTTAAATTGCTAAAGCTGTGGTCTTGTTGCCTGAGATTGTTCATTGTTTGTTATTTCTCTTTGTAAAAGCGCTCCATGTTTCCCAACCTTGCCATTTATAGAAGCTGTGCAAGCAAACCTCACAAAAGCTTTTTTTCTTATAGTTGTGAAATTTAAAAAAAACAGTTTAAAAAAAGACAAAAATTTTTAAAAAAAAAAAGCACCCCCCCCCAAGGCAGGAATGTTTAGAACTGTTTTTTTAAAATATAATTAATTAATAATAATTAAGCAGCCTTAGCTGCCCTTGTACGACTTTCTAAACATAGCAAAAAACATTTGTCATTCCTCTGTGCATGCACTCAGTATGTAATGAAGCACTAACTGTTAACGGGCCAATATTTCTCTGCATTGAAGGCGAGGAGCAGTATGAATCAGTTCAGCTTCCATTGCCTTGGGGATTTATTTCTGGCCCACTCTGTTATGAAATTCATTTCCCTCACCATCACCCCCTCTCCCCATCCTCTACCCGCAACAGACATCCTCCCAACGCATTGTTTCTGTTTGTTTTAAAATCTTAAGTAAAAAAAAAGGAAAAAAAGTTGTAGCTTCATTGCATTTTTTGAAAAATGTCTCACAAAGACAAGTGTTTGTGCTCCTGTGATGTGAGATCTGGTGTTTGTAGACTATTATTATCATTTAGGATTAAGATTTAAAGAAAAAAAATATATAGTTTTAAGTATTTGTTTGAGAAAAGCCAAAGTTAATGCAAACTGAGTGGGGGAACCGCAAGCCCATGTGAGTGCTGTAATTCTTTTTTTGGTGCATTTTGCCTCTGTATGTGATGGAAGATTTTTTTGAAGGAAAAGGAGTCAACACAACACACACACTCAAAAAAAAATGTGGGCTTTCGTATTTCTACGACTTGACTGTAATTATGCATTTTGTACCAGTGGAATTTTTTATACTGGAAATTAAAAAATGGATATTTCTGCGCCTTACCTGTGTGTGGGCCCAGTGATGACTGACTTTGAGTTTAATTTCTGGTTGGTGCAGAGAAAGTGGCGATTATTTCGTTTTAAGAATTAACAAGAAATACTTTTTAAAAGAAGTAAACTTTGGCTTGCTTTCCTCATTTCTTTGCATATGCTTAACTGTCAAGAATTTTTGTCAAAAAAAATGGGTAAGTTTCTCTTCAATTATGTATTGTGCAGTTACATAACGTATTAGGACTAGCAGTATTCATTCACCTACAGTGGGATAACTGTATTAGTTTAAAAAATAGGGGTTTGCTTTTTGCTGTTGAAATCCAAGTTTTTTCCTGATTCTCTGTCTTCATTGTGAACATAACTGTGGAACAGTTGGACTTATTTTTGTAACGTATGTTATTGTGTGATGCAGTTTTTGCTTCTGTCTCAAATATTAAACCATTTTTCCTAATACTTGTCTCTCTTTGTGTACTGTTGGTGGTGTCCACTGTTGTTTGACGTTCAGCAAACCTCACTGTTCCACGTCCTTTTTTTGTTTCTTCTCTCTGTTGTGTAGACGAGACACTGCCAATCTTACCAGCTACTTCTGTTTCCTCATTCCTGTTTTAATTCAGTATTTAACTTTTTTTTTTTCCATTTCTCTCCCTTTTTTTGGACAAATACAGCTATTTTATACTGTTACCCAATGCCTTTTTCGTGTCCAAGTGACAAATAAAATCTACACTCTGAAAGGCACAGCACATTAGTATTAGACACAAAGGTGAAATAATAAATAAAAAAAAAATTAGGCTCATAAAATGCCATAAAATGATGTCGTGAGCTTTCATTCTGATGCATGAAGTGTTAAGACAAGTCAAAGCTCAAATGGTTAAATAAGCCTTCAGGATAAGAGATTCTACTTTCGAGCTGAACTGAGAACAGGCTCCTCCTAGTGGCTGTGCAGATAAATGCATGGATCAGTGGTAGCACTGAGCTATTAAGGAGGGGAAGGTGCTAGTTATGTTTCCACCGTATGTGAAGCTAGCTGTTCTCAATCCAGTTGGCCTCAGCAACAGTTTTAAACCTCAGCTCCCTTTAGGTTAGGGAATGGGAGGTGATGGAGTGGGGAGAGAGGGGGGAAAAAAGCAGTTGATTCAGCCACAGGTCCTTGCATGGTGACTGAATCCTGTTGAAAAGTATCGGCTGCACTATAACTTCATCTCGCACCCACCAACCAGCATCAAAAGCCCACAATACATTAGGTTGAAATATGCCACGATAATCTGGTGTAGGAAGTGCCCCATAAACGCTGCCAGAAGATGAGGCGAAGGAAGAGAATGCTAGAGGAAAGATCTCTATTAAATGAACACTGGAAAATCAAGTGGTTCCATTCAGTCTGCCCCACAGTCATGATTTTTATTTCATACTCACTCATGAGATGTGGGCATTGCTGGTTGGGCCATGCCTAATTACCCATTGAACTGAGTGGTTTGCTGGAGCATTTTGGAGGACAGTTTCGAGTCAACAACAGTGTATTGGGTCTGAAGTCACAAATAGGTCAGGCCAGGGAATGGCAGACTTACCTTCCTTAAAGGAAGGTCATTAATGAACCATATTTGCAACAATCGTCAAATAGTCATTATTAAACCGGCTTTTAATTCCAGATTCTTTACTGAATTTGAGTTTCACCATCTGCCATTCATACCTACATTCCCAGATCTAGAGCTCTGGATTACTAATCCAGTAATATTACCATTACATCACACGTTCTCCTAAATTGCGGTGAGAAGACAAAGTGTTTAGCCCCCATACCCTCACATCGCTCCCCCTCCCCCCCCCCCCCAAATGTGCCCTGGGAGTTGCAAAAGATCAGGGACTATAAAGTAAAAGTGTTTTCTGGAGGAATTCCTCTGCAACCACCTGAAGGTTGTGATTCTAGATCTCTCCCCTCCATACCTCGTTCTGAGAGTGCCTGGGAAGAGCATTGAGCCTAGTAGCTATGAGAGGGTCTTAGTGTGAGGCTATAATGGACTAACCTGTTTCCTTCAGTCATCTCTGTTTCCCTGACTCCGTGACAGGTTCTCCTCGCCTGGGAAGGTGCAAGAAGAATTCCAATTGCCTCTGTTTCGGGTGTTGTGTCTGCTGCTCCATCTTGTCATACCAAACGTGTTTCAGTTCTTTCTTTCCTCTCTAGAGTGGGAGATTCTGCTTCCGGGAGGCGGCTTGCCCAGCATGAGAACTGGTATAACCCACCGCACGCATGACAGTGGCGGAACCTGACGCGAGTCATCATGTTGGTACCACAGTGGGGCCGAAGCAAGTATCAAACTCTCACACCATCAGCCGCAGTCACTATTCCAGATACATCAGAAACTTGATTGGGCCTTTTTCTTATTACCCTTCCCTCTCTAACTGCCTTTGAATTGAGTAGCTTTTTAGGCCGTCCTACAGGGCTATCAAATTGCTAGGTAAGTTTGGCAAATTTGCTTTCCTAAATGGGAATATTTTTCAATTTTGTTCTTTTTCCCCTCTCTGTCCATCCCTAGTTGCCCAGAGTCAAGAGTTTGAGAATAAATCACATTGTTTATGGGTCTGGAGCCGCACGTAGGTCAGACCAGGTAGGAACTGTTGATTTCCATCCCTGAAGGGCATTCATTGAGTCATTGAGCTGTACAGCACAAAAACAAACCCTTTGGTCCAACTCGTCCATGCTAACCAGATATCCTAGATAAATCTAGTCCCATTTGCCAGCATTTGGCCCATATTCCTCGAAACCTTTCCCATTTCATGTACCCATCCAGATGCCTTTTAAATGTTGTAATTGAACCAGCCTCCACCACTTCCTCTGGCAGCTCATTCCATACACGCACCACCCTCTGTGTGAAAATGTTGCCCCTTAGTTCCCTTTTTAAATCTTGCTCCTCCCACCTTAAACCTATGCCCTCTAGTTTTGGATACCCCTACCCTGGGGAAAATACATTGTCTGTTTACCCTATCCATGCCCCTCATGATTTTGTAAACTTCTATAAGGTCACCCCTCAGCCTCCAATGTTCCAGGGATCAAGCCCCAGGCTCTTCAGCCTCTCCCTATAGTTCAAACCCTTCATCCCTGGTAACATCATTATCAATCTTTTCTGAACCCTTTCGAGTTTCACAACATCATTCTAAGAGCAGGGAGACCAGAATTGAATGCAGTATTCCAAAAATGGCCAAACAATGTCCTGTACAGCTGCGACGTGACATGACATGACATGCTAACTCCTACATTGAATGCCCTGACCAATAAAGGTAGGCATACCAAGCTCCTTTTTCACTATCCTATCTACCTGCAACTCCACTTTCAAGGAATTATGAACCTGCACTCCAAGGTCTCTTTGCTTAGCAACACTCCCCAGGACCTTTTCATTATGTGTATAAAGTCCTGCCCTGATTTGCCTTTCCAAAATGCACCATCTGTCACACATTGGCCTATTGATCAAGGTCCTGTTGTACTCTGAGGTGACCTTCTTCTTTGCTGGCCACTACACCCCGACTTTAGTGCCATTTGCAAACATACTAACTGTATCTCCTATGTTCACATCCAAATCATTTACATAAATGATAAAAAGCAGTAGACCCAGCACCGATCCTTGTGGCACATCAATGGTCACAGGTCTCCAGTCTGAAAAGCAACCCTCCACCACTACCCTCTGTCTCCTCCCTTTAAGCCAATTCTGTATCCTATGGCTAGTTCTGCCTGTATTCCATGTGATCTAATCTTGCTAACCTGTCTACCGCACAGAACCTTGTTGAATGCCTCACTGAAGTCCATATAGATCACATCCACCGCTCTGCCCTCATCAGTCCTCTTCATCACTTCTTCAAAAAGCTCAGTCAAGTTAGTGAGACACAATTTCCCACCCACAAAGCCATGTTGATTATCCCTAATCAGTCCTTGCCTTTCCAAATACATGTAATTCCTGTCCCTCTGGATTTTCTCCAACATCTTGCCCACCACCGATGTCAGGCTCCACAGTCTAGAGTTCCCTGGCTTTTCCTTACCACCTTTCTTAAATCGTGGCACCTCATT
This sequence comes from Ginglymostoma cirratum, assembly GCA_024137785.1. Taxonomy (NCBI): domain Eukaryota; kingdom Metazoa; phylum Chordata; class Chondrichthyes; order Orectolobiformes; family Ginglymostomatidae; genus Ginglymostoma; species Ginglymostoma cirratum. The sequence continues at coordinate 10,301,948 of JAHRHZ010000046.1, forward strand.
AGCCAACCTCCAGTCTTCCAGCACCTCACCTGTGGCTATCAATGGTACAACTATCTCATGAAGGGGCGCAGAAATCACTTCCCTAGCTTCCCATAGAGTTCTAGGTTATACCTGATTAGGTCCTGGGGATTTATTCACCTTTATGCATTTTAAGACATACAGCACCACCTTGTCTGTAATATGGACATTTTTCAAGATGTCTTTATTTATTCCCCCAAGCTCTCTAGTTTCCAAATCCTTCGCCACAGTAAACCCTGATGTAAAATACTAATTTAGTATCTCCCACATCTCCTGCGGTTCCACACATAGGCAGCCTTGCAGATCTTAAAGGGCCCTATTGTCTCCCTAGTTATTCTTCTGTCATTAATGTATTTGTGGAATCCCATTGGATTCTCCTTAATCCTATTTGTCAAACTATCTCATATCCCCCTCGTGCCCTCCTGATTTCTCTCTTAAGTATACTTCCACTGCCTTTATACTCTTCTAGGGATTCACTCAATCCCTGCTGTCTATACCTGACATGTTTCCTTCCTTTTCTTGACCAAAACCACAATTTCTCTAATCATCCAGCATTCCCTACACCTATCAGCCCTGCCCTTCACCCTAACAGGAACATACCGTCTCTGGACTCTTCTCATTTTTGAAGGCTTCCCATTTTCCAACCGTCCCTTTACCTGTGAACGGCTGCGCCCTATCAACTTTTGAAAGCTCTTGCCTAATACTGTGTTGGTCAGTTGCTGTCATCATTAACCTGTTAGGGAGGCATTGACCTAGTGGTATTAACCCTGAACTGCTAATCCGGAGACCTGGATAATGTTCTGGGGACCTGGGTTGGGAATCCTGCCATTGGCAGATGGTGGAATTTGAATTCAATTTTTTAAAAAATATTCTGGGGTTAAGAGTCTAATGGTGACCATGAATCTGTTATCAATTGTTGGGAAAAACCCATCTGGTTCACAAATGTCCTTTAGGGAAGGAAACTGCCATCCCTACGTGTGACTCCAGATCCACAATCATGTGATTGACTCTTAACAGGGAAAAATGAGCAACAAATGCTGGCTTAGCCAATGATGTCCTCATCCCTTGAATGAATAAAAAGAAATTCCAAGATAATTATTGAATTCAGATTCAAAATTTGCTGTGGCAGCAACCATTTTCTGAAGAAGGGTCTAGGCCCGAAATGTCAGCTTTCCTGCTCCTCTGATGCTGCTTGACCTGCTGTGTTCATCCAGCTCTACACCTTGTTATCTTTGAACCTGGGTGTCTGGATTCATAGTCTGATGATGATATGGCTGGCTCACTGCCTCTCATAATTAAGAACCCAGTTGGGTTTTTACAGCAATCTGCAATGGTTTCGTAGTCACCATTACCAAGAATTGTCTCAAGTGAGTTCAAAGTCCAGCAGTTGCTCTAGCGGGATTTGAACACATGTCCCCAGTTCATTAGCCTGGGCCTCTGGGTATGCACAACCACATTAGTATCCAACACCCTACAAGCAGGCATCCAGTTAGAATCCTCTCCCAACACCCAATGAGTCAACTGAGGGAGCTTTTACCCAAGAATGAAACTGGCTGTTACTGATGACTGTAGAAACAGCCAGATTTTTCACTTCCATCAATTGAAATAGGCATAACAATTAGCTGGTTTCTCGATAATTTCCAATTAACCTGTTCAGTGCTATTATGACACATCTCTGGAGCAGGTGGAATTTGAAACAGGCCTCTTGGTCCCGAGGGAGGGACACACCAGGAACACCCCTCCCCTCCCCTCGGGGAAAAATGGGATTTGTTTCTATGTTGGGGGTCAGGAGGGCTACAGGAAGCAGGGAACAACATTCGCTTCCAGAGCTACCAAGTGCCAAGGAGTGAAGTGAAATGCACCTGAGAACTGCCAGAGGGGAAAACCTGGTTGCATTAACGTGGAAGAAGATGGAATTTACACAAAGCGTTTACACTAATGTTAATGATCAGTCAGAGTAGGTGCGGTACAAGTTGATGGCAACCTCTTCAGAAACAAAAAAGAAAAATCCCCATTGTTTTGTACTTACAATTTTTTAGTGATCCAGAATATAAAGGATACCTGAATCAGCTGAATCATAGCCACTATGAATCAACCGGTGAGAGTGCCTAAGGTAGTTAATAATATGGAAATTGGGAAATAGTTAAACATGTGGCAAGGGGCACAGATTCTTGTACAATTTAAAGTCGGGGGGTGCTCAATACAGAACAATGAATGTCTGAAATGTAGTTCTCAGTATAGATACAATTCCTTGGAATGATGTAAAAACGGTTGGATTGTAGGAGAGATGCAATTCAGCAGCTGAGGTGAACTGAGTGAGTACCCTCAGTCTTTGTTCATGATATGTCAACATTCTAAGAGGACGTATTTGTAACTGTGATTGGTCATGAGCTGGACACCATCTCTCTACCATGGTTACACTGAACGGCTGTCTGATTCAATGTTTTCCTTCTCTCTCTGGTATTAAACTGCACTGTCAGCTCGGCATTGGACAAAGTCAGTCCAACAACCCACCAACTGCTGATCATGCAGACTGCCCAGAGTACGATTTCAAAGCAGATCAGGTCAGGAGGACAACATGGCAAATTTAAATTGGAGAAAACAGCTTAAAACAGGTATTTTCCAAAATTCTTTAGAATCTCAGAACTACTTTACAGTCCAGAAAAAGATCGTTTGGCCCATCATGTCTGCACAAGCCCTCTGAATGAGCAATGCACCTCATGCACTCCCTTCTTGACTGTGTCTTTGGACCCTTTTCTGCCTGATATACCCTCTGTGGATGTAGTCTAATTGTTAGACCCCAAAATACCCCACTCCTTCCTGCTAAAAGCTGATTACACCCTGATTTCCCTCTAGTCTGATTACAATGCACCTGTACATTGAATGAGCAAAGATTAACGTAAATATGCAGGGCCTGATGGAAGGCCCAAATTCAACACCATGTATTTCTCTGAATATGAAAATCAAAGGTTCAGCTCATTTCATCGCTGTTCATGTTTAAGAACCCTGCTCTCAGGGAAGATTTTCTGATTTGAGCCAGACTCGCACTTATGCCATAATTCACCCGTTCAAAGACCTCAGTGAGAAGAAAGTAAACTCTTACAGTGTTTCTAAAAAGAAATGAGAACATCTGGGAAAAGTCTTGTTTCACACTGTCTCTGAGGCAACACAATTACACAACACTTGCATTTATAAATGGAGCCAGTTTATCGGAACTGATAGAGTTGAGCAAGATTCAAAATCTCAATCCCTTGAAAGGCGGGAATGATGCCAGCCCGCTAATACCTAACTTATGTAGCACTGTTGCTTTACAAAAAACAAATTGTATTAACATAGTTTTCCTGATTTCTGCAGCCTTACTACATTCTGAGATCTCTGCACTTCTCCAATTCTGACCTCGTACCCATTCCTGATTGTAATTATTCCATTGGTGGTCATGTCTTCCCGTAAACTCTTGGGATTCTCTCTCTAAACCTCTCAGCCTCAGCACCACTCTCCTCAAAGACGCTCCGTAAAAGCTACCTGTTTGATCAAGCTTTTGGCTGCCGGTCTTAATTTCACCTTAGATAACTTATTGTCCAATCTACTTTGGGCAGGTTCACGTGATGAGCCTTGGGATGCTTTGTTGCATTGAAGGCACCATATAAATGCAGGTTGTTCTTGTCCAGTCTCACAGAGAAACGCTTGTAAAAACGTAAAATGCAGTAACTCTTCAATCAATTCCCTGGTGACTTGTGAAAAATACTAGAGAGATGGCAGCATTTTCACAATGTCTGTTATGAACAGCATGTGCAACTACAATGATTGGGGAAATATGAATAAAACTATTTTGGAGACAATTTTCAAATTTATAAAATTACTTTGAAGAATCTCTGAAATATTTTTTTAAAAAAAGCACTGCTGAGCTGGTTTTTGTGATTTGTGGTCCTTGTAGGTCACTCAACAGTACAAAGCTAGGATGAGCTTGAACAGTTTCACAAAAGCACAAGTTTCACCAAGAAATTATCCAGATATCAAGGGATATGGGGATTGGGTGGGAATATGACATTGAGATAGGTGATCAGCCAGGATCTAGAATGACAGAACAGGACAGAGGGGCTGAATGGCCTGCTCTTCTGCTCCTGTGAGACAAGTTTCAGTAAGCAGTCAAGGTTAACAGAGCGAGCTAGGACCTAAAAGTTGTAGCATTAGAGGTCTTGGATATCTGATATCAATTTTTATGTCAGAACATGCAGGAAAAATGGAGAATGTGTTGTGCAATGTTTGTGGGGCAGAGAATTAATTGTTCTACTCAGTGCTTTCTGTGTTATCTGTTACGAAGCAGCAGTAACCCAAGTGTATTTAAGCTGGGTCCTGATACTATAGAATGTTTTATATCTATAACACTTAAAAGATTAGAAGCTGGTCTAGAAGAAATGTTTAAGCGGGTACTGCAACATGATACACAAGCACTATAACTTGCATCTATTTCGCACCTTTCACAACCTCAAGATGTCCGAGAACTTTGTACAGCCAGAGAAATATTTTTAAACATAACCTGTTTCTGAGCTGTAACATCTACTTGGCCCCACTGGTCTATTCTCTTGTTACCACCTCCCCCCCACCCCAAACACGCACACCCACACCCACACCCACCCCTGCAGTGATTTCATCTCATATTAACAGTGTCACCTATTCCTTTACCAGCTTCCTGCTCCTATGATGCTGCTTGACCTGCTGTGTTCATCCAGCCCCATGCTTGTTATCCCTTTACCAGTGCTGCCTGGTTCAACTGTTCCTTCTGGTCGTTAGATTCGCATTCTGTAACCACTCTGAGGAGGTTTCTCAATCTACTCATGATGTAACACACAATGTAACACACTTAAACAGTGTAGAAGCAGACTGCTGGGAGTACAATTTCAAAGTACGTCAGGCTATGAAGATGACGTGGCAAAGTTAAGTTGGTGAAAAAAACAATTTAAAACCAGTGATAGTAAGAACTGCTGATGCTGGAGTCAGAGATAACACGGTGTGGAGCTGGAGGAACACGGTGTGGAGCTGGAGGAACACAGCAGGCCAGGCAGCATCAGAGGAGCAGGAAAGTTGACATTTCTGAAGAAGTGTCCCGACCCGAAACATCAGCTTTCCTGCTCCTCTGATGCTGCCTGGCCTGCTGTGTTCCTCCAGCTCCACACCGTGTTATCTGTATTTAAAACCGGTATTTTTCCAATGTTCTTTAGAATCCCAGAATTGCTTTACAGCTCAGAAACAGGTCTTTCGGCCCATCGTGTTTGCACCAGCCCTCTGAATAAGCAATGCACCTCACACAATTCCTCCACCATTTCTGCGCATTCTTCCTGTTCAGGATGGGATTGGTTTATTATCTGGAAGTCTTGATTTGAAATTGCTTCCACCACACTCTCAGGCAGCACATTCCCTTAACACTCGTTGCATGGAAACGTTTCTCCTCATGTGGCCAGTTTGGCGAGGGCAAGTCAAGGAGGAGATTGGGAAGAAAAAACATATGCGCAAGAGTGCTGCTCGCTATTTTCTTTAAGAAGACAAATGCTAAAAGGCATTTCTGTGGCTGCTTTCCTGACTCCATGATGTCCCAGGTACACTGTACAGCTAATTAGTGTGGTCACTGTGATAGAGAATAAAGTCAATTCACATTATTTCATTCATAAGTTCAGGGGGCTGATTATCCAGATCTGCGCCTGGCATAGATGATTCTTTAAGTCATTTTGTGTCAAGGCAGTTATTTATTGTACTAGATTTGCCTGATGGAATATGCCACACAGTTTATGTGCTAGACTCTATGAAGCATGGCTATCATAATAAATTGATCTACTGTCGAAAGCAGCTTCCGTCACCAGTGAGCAAACCCCATAGTTTATACCCGAACTGCACAGAATTCCTGTGTCCATTCACAAACTCCAATATAGAGAAATATTTTGAGATAAATCCATATTAATTACTTTAGGACAGCCAATTTCGTTCATGGCCGGTCAACTAACTGTGCCTGGTCCTGAGTCAAGATTGTAGATTTTCCAAACAGTGAAATATATTGCATTAAAGAGACCCAAACCATTTTGAATTCCAACCTTGCATGATGGACTAACCACGCATGGAATGATGAAATACTCAGCAGGTCAAGAAGCGTGTGTGGAGAGAGAAACAGTGTTCACATTTCAGGTCTAAGACTGCTCAAAGGAAGCCAGACTGGATTGTAAATGGTGTCACTTCAGATAATGGATGTGGCTGGGAAAAGAGATTGTAATCATTTTGATATTTCAGCAGCTTGAACATTGTTTGCTCATTCATACACAGACGAGTGTGATCTTGTTAACCTTTTATTCTATAAAACTTTTGATTAGATGGTAAATTTGATTCACTTTCTTCATGATTCATGAGGATGGCCTCAACCAGGACCTTGGGTTCATGTCACACAACAGGTGACCCCACCACACCATGCACTCTCACACATGCATACTAACACACACACATTCTCTCTCTGCCACACACTCTCTCTCCGACACACATGCGCGCACACACATGCACACTCTCTCTCCCACGTGCACAAACTCTCCCAACGCGCACACTCCCCTTTGCCTGCGCGCACACACCCCCGTTCGTGCGCAATCCTCCTTGCCTGAGCACCCCGCTTGCACACAATCCCTCTCACACGCACACCCCTGCTCGCGCGCAATCCCCCTCGCCCACACCCCCCCACTCGCGCGCAATCCCCCTTGCCCGCACAGCCCCGCTCACGCGCACTTCCCCCTCACCCGCACACCGCACACACCCCTGCTCGCACACTGCACACACTCCCCCTCTCCCACCCACACACCACACATTCTCCCTCTCCCATGCACACGTGCACTCTCCCCTATCCACACACACACACACACACACACACAATCTCTCTCTCCCACACACACACACACACGTGAATCTGTGGGGTGAATTTGAATTTGCAGATACATTTTATTTTGTTCAAAAAGTACGCAATTAGTCAATGTGGCATTCTATAAATTCTTACTTTAGAAATAAACCCAGTCTGACTCCAAACCAAAACACAAACAGATTCTAAACAGATTCTCACACCTAACATGCATTGTCTAACCTAAAATGCCACCTTTTCTTTATGCTGATAAAACCTTTAGTTCTCTCAGGACAGGGACCTGTAAGGAATTCGGAGATTTACACATACATATTAATCAATTAAAACCTTATAACTGATTGAAGATTTAACAGCATCTCAGGTTTGTTTAATACATTCCTGATCAGTGGTGTGACCCTTTGATCTATTACTTATAAATTCTGTATCTGATACTACCTCTCTCATTAACACCTGAAGGAGGAGTAAGACTCCAAAAGTGTATGATTTCAAATAAACCTGTTGGACTATAACCTGGTGTTGTGTGATTTCTGATCCTGTTCAACCCAGTCCAACACTGGCACTTCCACATCAACTCAGCTTTGATAGCCCTCATGGTAATGGACCACAACCCAATGTCAGCAGTTCCATCTCTGATTTTCCACTGTACAGCCTCATACTGGTCACCTATCCACTGAGACAACTTGCAGCCCAGCTGGAAGAAACGTCTATGACAGAAGAAGCGAGCAACAGCTTCTGGCCCAAGATTGACACTAGCACAGTTGTGTAAAGTTGGAAAAAGTATTGCAACTGTTTATCATCACAGTCTGAATCCCAATAACACAGTGCCACTGGGAAAGAATTAATGGTATTGCAGGTATCTCTGAGTAGGCTTGCCTCCAGCTGGAGCTGTAGATACTTTTTGATCAACCTGTTAGGCCATTCAGCCCCTTGAGGTTGTTCTGCCATTCAGTGAAATCATGGCTGATCTGTGGCCTAACTCTTTATACCTGCTTTTGTCTCGTATCCCTTAATACCTTTGCGTAACAAAAATGTATCTATGTCCAACTTACGATTACCAACTGATCCAGCATCTGCTGCCTTTAGTGGAAGGCCATTTCCAACCTCTACCACACCTTGTGTATCAAAGTGCTTCCTAATATTTCTCCTGAATGGCCCTAATTCAAATGTGTTATGACACACCTCTCCTTCAGGTCAGGTTGAACCCAGGTCCTTCTGACTCAGAGCCAGGGACACTACCACAGTGCCACAAGAGCCCCCTTTTTAGATAGATGGCTATTCCCTTCATCGCACAAGGATTCATGGCTGCTTTTATTGTGTTTCAGGAGCTAATTTTAAATAGATAACAACCAAGCTGGAATGAAATTCCCAACTGACGAGCTATCAAGCCTACAGCATTGCAAACCCAACATGTCCGCTGCTATGTGATCACCTCCCATTAAACATTTTGAATCAATCTGTTCAGACATTTCTGGCATAAGTGGGATTTGAACCAAGATTCTAGGGTCAAAGGCATCCACAATGCCACTTTGCCACAAAAGCCTATCCGTCCAGTAGTCCTATTGGTCAGTGCTCTTGAGCTAGAATAGAGAACAATACAGCATGTAGTGACCTTTAGCGGACAATGTGCCAAAGCAATTTTGGGTAAGGAGAGATGTGATGAGGTTGGTAATGCTTCTCTCATGAATGGTTCAGCCCTATTTACCTTCAGAATTAGCAACTTGAAAGAGCCAAGGGAGCTGCCATTCAGTGTGGAACAATTCCTCCTGCGTAAGTAAGGTCTGTGACTCTCACCAGATGGACAATGAGACGTTTGTAAGATTGAAGCCACTGACTTCAACCTGACCTCTCCTTGCACCTTAACTTTGCTTCAGTAGAAGTTTAGCAAAGATTTTACCCATTTCTTAACATCTTACAGCGGACCCACATTTCAGTACAATGCACAGAGCACTCTGGTTCCCAAGGACAGTTCTGGACAGACAATGATTTTTTTCTAAGAAAAATAACTTGCAAAGTGTAACAATGAGATTTAACGCAGTCGACAAAAACTGATTCTCAGTAACCACTGTGAAATGCCTTTGTACATTAATATTAATAGTTAGAAAATTGTATAATGCTAATGTAAATTGGATGTTCCAGTTATTCAGTTTGGCTGAAAATTTGAATGTAACCGTGGCTGCGGAAAGGTGGAGCACGGCAAGTGGGAGTAATGATTGCTTAGTCCGCAGTGCAAGATTAAAATTCAAAACAATTTGGGTTTTTTTTTAATGCAATATATTTCACTGATTGGAAAATTTACAGACTGAGCTCAGACCAGACGCAGTTAGTTGAGGGGCCATGACAGAAATTGACTGCCCAAAGTAATTAATTTGGAATTAATTCAAAATAATTCTCTTTTCCTAGAAATAGGATGGTCGAGTGTGAGGAGGGATGCAGGACCCAGTAGTTCTGTGCAGTTTGAGTATTAAAAGAACTTTGCAGTTTGCTCACTTTGTGATACTGAAGGCTGCTTTCAATAGTAATTGTACTTATTGATCAGTGTCTTCAGAAAGAAAGCATTTTCTGAAATAAGAAGCCTAATCGTTTTTTACCATTCCTTGGCAAATTGAAAGAACTGTCAGAAGACTGGGTCTAACGGACTGTTGGTTGTCAATAGTAAAATACTCTTTGAAAGAACCTGAGAAAACTCATCCCAGCACAGGCAGATAGTGACCCTGGCTAGTCAGGTACCCTTGCTCTTGTTGTACTTCTTTCTTTTCACAGATGCTTTCTTCACGCCTGCATTTTCTAATATTATTTCACATTTCCAGCATCCACAGGCATTTCTGATGACTTTTTTTTAATCATGAATGTTCCACACTGAATTTCTGACAGCATTCTATAGGGCATATACTTCGTCCTAACTCTAACCCTTCCAACTCTAAATTTACTTCCTTATTTCTCCATTTCTTCCTCCTACTTGTCACTGAATTACTTTTTAAGTGATACACAAGTGAGCATGTAAAGATTCCCTCAGGGATATAAATGGAGCTATTTAAATGTTGGGGAGGTTGTGGAGATTATACTTCGAATCACTCGATAGAAGTCACATTGAATTCAATCGGTCTGTATCTGGCAGCTTTAAAGTAAACCCATATGTACAGTTATCACAATCTAGGAATAACACAGCAATTCAGTGCAAGTATTCTCCTGTTCACAACAATCTACACATGTTCCTTACAAAATACCAGATAAAGACCTGACATAAAGGCAGGAAATGCTGTAAGTATTAGGCATCATTTGTGGTGAAAGAAACAGAGTTAACTTTTCAGATCTATGACTGTCATCAGATGAACAATGAGATGTTTGTAAGATTGAAGCCATTGACTTCAACCTGACCTCTCCTTGCACCTCAACTTTGCTTCAGTAGAAGTTTAGCAAAGATATTACCCATTTCTTAACATCTTACAGCTACCCACGTTTCAGTACAATGCACAGAGCACTCTGGTTCCCAAGGACGGTTCTGGACAGACAATGATTTGTTCCAAGAAAAATAACTTACAAAGTGTAACAATGAGATTTAATGCAGGCCTGTTTCATGAAAGCTTTCAATTCATTCACAGCAGAACATAAAACAGGCATTGAAAACATAAATGCAAAGGTACAAAGATCTTTGAACATAATTACTTGTAGTGTGGGTGGACAGGGCGTTTGAGGAACTACACAATTAAATGGAGACGCTTTTAAGGAAGATTTAATGCAATTGGAAAGAATCAACAGTGGTTTGTGCCCCTGCATTGAAGTTACTTGACATTAATTAGCTGGACAGTTTAGTGTAATTTGACTGGTCCTTTAGATCACAATTGAAATTTTTTTAGCAGACTTGGGGTGTGATTAACAAGAACATTTGGTAATCTCTGTGTGGAAATACCGTACAAAGTACAGTGTTCAATAAGCCACAGTAGTACACGTTACTCTAAGGGTGAGGTGATTGCCTTGCTTCTTGCACACCCCTCTGGTGATCTGTACAGAGTTCATGGACTGTTTCCTGCTCTAGATAATGTTCATGTTACCAGAGTAGGGAAGGAGTATAGGTAGCAGAATGGAGATGTATGGAATATTTACAGAACTTGCTGTAAATACCCAGCAGGCAGGCAGCATCCATACAGAGTTACTGGACTGACTTTCTGGTCAATGCCTGAACTCTGATACTAGGCCTATCTAGATGTCCCATGTCATCTGCACACCTCCTGGCACAACCAACTGGGAGGGCAGCTCCTACCAGCTCATCTCCACACTCGCTTCCTTATTAAGAGTGTGGGGTAGGTCAGTCAAAGCTATGAACCCAAAGGGCCTGTCATGATGCTAGGTGGGCAAGCTTACCAGGGGAAATGGGCATTGCCAAGGCAGGTTAGCAAAGTATGAAGGCTCCAGTTGCCTGCACAGAGGTGATAAGGAGGCCCGAATGTGGGAGAACCATTGGGTTGATTGGTAAACCCTTCTACTGGATTATTCACAAAAAGGACTTCCACCAGCTTAGCCCCTTCATTGACTCATGCTGCCTTCAATACTAACAGCACATACCACGTTGCCGTGAGACTGCCCTGATTGAGCTAGTTGACTCTTAACCGGCCTCTGACACAGCGTACAGAGCCAATCAGTTCACTGGCACTAAACAAAGACCTCCACATCCCACACAAGAAGTTTTTAAAAAACTTGTTGAAAAGTTCCTAATCTGAAACGTTAACTCGATTGCTCTCTCCACAGGTGCTGTCTGATCAGCTGAGTATTTTTTTTTAGCATTTTCTGTTTTTAGATTTTAATATGTCATCAGTTTGTTTGAAATGAACAAAGAATGTGGATGTTTGAATGGAAACAGATTGTTGAGGTGTTTCAAACAAGGGTTGTGGATCCGGTGACATTTAGGTTCATTCGACAACATTACGAGGTTGAGGAATTCACTTGGAAATACAGCATTGAAGATTCAGTTGAATAGGTGGACTTAGGAATTTGGGAAGATTGGAAAATGCTTGCTTTTGCAACATGGAGGCCAACATGATCTACTTGGGCCAAATGGCCTCAACTCACTTTGTAGCTTGGCTGTACTTCGAAGTAAATCCGGAAACTTTTGAAATAAGAACTTACGTTCGGGTTAAATTCCAATAATGCTGTCTTTTCAAAATTGGGTCCCCAGAGATCTTTCTCATCCCGTCAGACAATGGTGCAGCATCACAGTCCCTAAAACAACAAACAGAAATCCTCATTTAGTATGTCCTCAGTGCTGGGAAAAAATAAACTGAGAATAATTATTCAAGCAAGGCCATTAACAAGTCTTACTATAGTCTACACCAAGCAAAAGAAGTGTGTGAGGGCTTTTGATGTTGCTGCAAAAGCTGTCCCAGATTATTCTTCCCTTTTGGGAGCTGGGTGAAGAGAAAGACAGAATGATTGTCACATGAAAAGATTATGGTACAGTTAAACATCATAAGGTGTTGGGATCATGAAGGCTTGCGTCTGTGTTCGTTTCATCTCAGCTGTGGTGTTATAACCGGCTTCAGGAAATCTCGGATAAGGAGGGAAAAGTCCATCAGGCCGTTCAGTCCTGATGGTGTCACCTCGGTCTCATAATGGGTAGTGCACACACTGTTGGTGAGAACAGCATGCTTCCCAGCTGTGATACATTCGGGTAGCTGCCTCACAGGTAAGGAAGGGAGACTTGTTTGAGACACGAGACCAATGTTAGTTTCCTTTATGTGAGAGAAATTTTGGTTCCTTCAGGACTGCTGGAGACAACATTGTGGGAAAAATATCCAACTATCTTTCACAGGTGAAAAGAACTATCATTTTCCCAGCCTTTTATTATCATAAAAATGGCAAACTGCATAAAAATCCATTATATTCTGCTCAGAGTTGCTTCTAAATAAATCAATATAAACATCAAATTCTCTGCTGTCTTTTGGCCCTTTATTCAAATGCTGAGGACACCAAACTTTTCATTTTAACCAAATACTTCTGTACTGCTTGAGCCTTCAGAGACCCCAGAAGCCACATCCACTTCCATGATTATAAATTCACAATTTTCAGTCTGTTTCTTGACTGGACCATTCACAAAGTGTCCCGTTAGAAAGGCTTAATTGAATACAACGATGAACTGACCATTGTTAATGGCTTTCCTGGTAGCTCCTTGATTGTTAGTTTCTCATGTTTTAAAAACAGAGGAACCTGCAAAATGGCTTTTCTTCACACTATCTGAAACAAATGTGCAGTGTAAATATATTATTAACAATATTTACTACCAGAACCCCATCACTTATCCCTTATCCCATTGCTGTTTGCAGGATCTTGTTCCCTAAATATCACTAAAAGCAGACATGAAGTTGAAACACTCAACAGAAGTAGGACGCAAGGAACTTGGTAAAAAGGGACACTGTCTTTATACAACATGAGAAGAGGGTGCTGATTGGTTGCGTCATTGTTGGCATGGAGATGCCCCAAGAGCAGTTAATTGTTAATCTTTATTCACAACTCTTGTTACCATTACTTGTAAATCACTGCAATGTTTCCATACTTTACGACAGTGATGTTTCCTATATTACAACAGTGACTACACTTTATAGTCAACAAGGTAACTTATTTTATAAAGTGGTTTGAATGCCCCGAGGTTATGAAAGGAACTATATAAATATGTGTCACTTTTACAACTCTTGTGAACACTCCCAAGATCCAACGCAGATGGAATCTCATTCATAGCAGCGACATATGATTAGGGCCATTTTGAGCTTGTGGCAAGAGACTCACGAGAGTGAAGGGATCCCTTCTCTGGAGGTGGTAAACCATGTCCCAAGTGAGTAGCTGTGTTTGTTACTATGTAAGGAGCTCATTTTTCTATTCTACTGGAACAAGGGGCTTCCCACTTGATCTAAGTGTCACCCAGTGCCAGAGGGCAGCAGCCCAGCCTTCTCCATACATGTTTGTAATCTGCTTAGGGGACGTGGTGTGTGGGCAAGAGAGATTTTAATAGAAGGACCCCAGTGCTCACCACACTCAGGTCCCCATGCATCTTTAAATTGAGTTCACCCATGGTGACTCAAGGGGCATGATTCCAGTCTGAAATGCTGTGAAATGTCACAGGCAATTAGCTCACCAGCAGATGGAGACAATGATGCATTTCACAGTTTGTGAAGGTGTGCAGCATTCCCCCAACTAATGTGTTTAATAAGAGCAACAGGAATATTCTGGGAAATTACAGGCCGGTGAGTCTTACACCAGTGGTAGGGAAATTGTTGGAGAAGATTCTTAGGGACAGGATTTATTTACATTTGGAAAAAATGTGCACTTATTAGCGATAGGCAGCATGGGTTTTGTGAGGAGTAAGTCATGTCTGATAAACTTGATTTGAGTTATTTTGAGAAAGTGACAAAGATGATTGATGAAGACAGAGTGATGGATGCTGTCTACATCGACTTTAGCAAGGCCTTTGACAAGGCCCCTCATAGAAGGCAGATACAGAAGGTGAAGTCACATGGGCTCCTTGGTGAGCTGGGAAGATAGATACAGAACTGGCTTAATCATAGGAGACAAAGTAGCAGTGGAAAAGTGTTTTTCTGACTGGAGATCTCTGGCCAGTGGTTTTCCGCAGGAATCTGTGCCACACTGCTGTTATTTGTATAAATATAAATGATTTGGAAGAGAATGTAGGTGGTCTAATCTTTGTGGACAACACAAAGATTGGGGGAGCTGCAGATAGTGAGGAGGATTATCAGGGGATAGGCTGGAGACTTGGGTAGACAAATGGCAAATGGAATTTAATCCAGAAAAATGTGAGGTGATGCAAGAGGGAAGTATGCAGTAAATGGCAGAACTCTTAGAAGCATCAATATATAGAGGGATTTAGGCATACAGGTCTATAGTTCTCTGACGATGGTAACACAAATGGATAAGGTGGTCAAAAAGGCATATGGCATGCTTGCCTTCTTCGGTCAGGGCGTAGAGTATAAAAATTAGCAAGTCATGTTGCAGCTGTACAGAACTTTAGTTAGGCCACATTATTGCACACAGTTCTGGTTGCCACACTACCAGAAGGGTGTGAAGGCTTTGGAGAGGGTACAGAAAATGTTTACCAGCATGTTGCTTTTAGTTTAAAACGACGTCATGTGTCAATGCAAGTTTGGTGGGCCAAAGGGCCTGTTTCTGTGCTGTACACTTTTTTGTTTTTTGTACGGTGACCCATGCCCTTAGAAACAAAAATCCAATGAGGAACCAGTCTGGAGTTGGGAATATAATATGTTTGAATAAAAATAATTGCACACTTTTTCACTCGCCTCGCTCCCTAAACTCCAGCTCCACCATCCCATCCAGCAGGAAAGAAGGGAAGATATTCCAAGGGTTTATATATCGAATATATCTCGAAGCTGGTGTTGGTGCCTACTCCAGTAAACTTAACTTCATCCCTCTGAAACTCACCGTGTGTCCTTAACTGCACAGCAACAACCAATGGGGAAAAGCCAAAAATATTATTGGATATTTCTGTTGAAATAATTCGTACAAAATTTAGTGTGACGCCAGTCTTCAAAACAAATGCAAACCACAAAATAAGACTCAATACCATCCAAAAAACTGCAAGCGTGCAAGTTAAGAATTATTAAGTGATATTCTGTGACAATATTAAATTCTTGAACTTGTGATATTTATGACTTGTGTATACAGAACCCTGCTGTATTCACAAAGCAGTGCTGTAACCTTGCTCAGTCTGTCAACACAATCGCATCCAGAAGAGACACCATTTCGTAGCAAACAACACGGTCGATGTACTAGTCAAAGAAAGAAAACACGCGTCAGAAATGTTAGAATAAGGAAAACAAGTGTCAGAAATACACTTGTAGGACAGTTCACACGTGAAAACAACAAATGCAAGCTGCAGGTACAGATCTGAAGCTGAGTTGCACGCAGGACAACCCGCAAACAAGTGTTCAGATACAGACAGACTGACTGCCTTTTTTTATATCAAGTGACATTTGCGCTATTTATTAATAAGACGACCGGTAGTCAGTGCTGATTATTTCCAACTTAAGATTGCAGGCACAGGCTGGCCAACAAACAGCAATTAAGGGTCCAAAGAGAGTTTTCCTTGATTCCTGGTCAGCATTCAAGTCATTCCAGTGACTGCTGTTTTGTGGAACATGACGTACCTCTCACCAACAGACCACATCGTTACATATTCAGAGTAATTTATTGTGTGACTAGTTGGTGACTTTTCCAACACAGTATATTGCTGCATACGCACAGGGGCAATTATTAATATGAAATGGAATGAGAAGGTGCTCCCAGATCAAGAACTCATCATTAATGAAACCACAATCCAACATACTGAGTTACCAGAAGCCGTGCTCCACATTCTTGGACTTAATGAAGTTGATCTCTGAAGGGAAACAAACATTCAGGTATGTTTGCAAACACACCATAGGATATTAATGGGGGCATGATTCCTTCAATTCAAAATTCAAACTGCCTCTCTGTGATGACATTGGGAAAACAGAAGCACAATCATTTATTCAATAACCTTGCAGAAGCAGGCAACAGAAAGAGGTACAAGTGGTCATGGCAAAAGTAAGACAAGTCTGGGTAAATTCCGATTTTTAAAAAAATATATCATTTATGGACTGTGTCTCTGATGAGGTCACTATTTAATTGATATCGGGTTACAGCCCTTATTCAAGAGCAAAGACAGCCTAGATGTGGAGTTCATAGACTGTTTACATGATAATCTCTTACAACAGCACGTTCTGGAGCTGAACAGACAGCAGGCTATATGATACCATGAGCAATGACATAGGATTAATTAGTGATCACATAGTGAAGGAGCCCCTAGGCTGCAGCAACCATAAAATGGTTGAATTTTACTTTCAGTTTACAGGAGAAAGGAGTGGGACCCATTTTGTTTTTTAATTAAAGGAAGGGTAATTATGATGGCATGAAATTAAAGCTGGTTAAAATGCATTGACAAATTAGCTCAGAGGATAGATCAATAGAGGTTCAGTGGCAGGCATTTAAGGGGATGTTTCAGAATTAACAGAATAGATATAATGCAAGATGTAAGAAAAATTCCAAAGGACAGACTCACCATTTATGATTAACTAGAAATATTAAAGATAGCAGAGAATTGTGCAAAGATAGGTGACAGGTGAGAACATTGGACAAAATATATTTTAAAAATGTAACAAATGATCAAAAACTAAATAGTGAAAAATTAACAGGAAAAGAGAAAGCCAGACAAAAATATAAAAACAGATGGTGAGAGTTTCTATATTTAAAGAAGAGTTAACAAAGGGAGACAGAGAAAAGGAAACTACAAGCCAGTTAGCTTAACTACCATCATGGGAAAAATGTTATATGCTATTATTCAAGAGGTTATAGCAGGGAATTGGATAAGTTCAAGGTCATCAGGAGGAGTCAACATAATTTTGTGGAAGCAAAATTATGTGTGATCAATTGATTTGGCGTTCTTTGATAAGGAAACACATGCTGTGCGTAAAGGGGAGCCTGGCGATGTGTTGTACTTAGATTTCCAGAAAGCCTCGATAAAGCACCACATCAAAGGTTTTGATGAAAATAAAAGTTTATGGAGTAGGCCGTAGCATGTTGTCATGGATAGAAGATTGACTGGCCAACAGAAAACAGAGGAGGTGTAAATGGGTCTTTCTCAAGTTGGCCACAAGTGGTGTGCCACATGGGCCAGTACTGGGTCCTCAACTGTTTATGATTAATTTAAATGACTCAGATGAAGAAACAGAAGGTATGGTTGTGATATTTGTTGACAACATAGAGCTACATAAGAAAGTAAGCTGTGAAGAATATTGAACAGTTCAGCACAGGAATAGGCCCTTCAGATACATTGTCCGAGCTGGCTATGATGCTAAGATCCCAGCAATGTCCTCACTCGCTCCCTCAGTATCCTAGGATAGATCCTATCAGACAATGGCAATTTATCTATCTTAATGTCTTTTCAAGACACCCAACAACTTCTCCTACTTGATACCAACATGCTGTAGAATATCAACATACTCCTCCCTAATCCATGTCCTTCTCCTTGATGAATAGTGATGTGAAGTAGTCACTAGGAACCTCACCCACTTCCTCTGGCTCTATACATAAATTCCCTCCTTTGTCCTCAAGTGAACTTATCCTTTCCCAGCTACCCTGTTGGTCCTAATATACATATAAAATGTCTTGTGACTCTAGGAACATAAGAACAGAAGTGGGCCATTCAGCCCCTCGAGCCTTCTCTGCCATTCGATAACATTGAGGTTAATCTGTGGCCTAACTCCATATAACTGCCTTGGGCATCTATCCATTTCTGATGAAGGGTTTAGGCCCGAAACGTCAAGTTTTCCTGCTCCTATGATGCTGCTTGACCTGCTGTGTTCATCCAGCCCCATGCTTGTTATCCCTTGTTAACCTTGCTTAATAAAAATTTGTCCGTTTCGGATTTAAATTCAACAATTGGATTACCGTCAACCGCCACTCCATACCCCCATTTCTCTTTACGTGTAGAAGTGCTTTTGAACATCTCTCCTGAATAGCCTGGCCCTAACCCTTAGACTATGCCCCCGGCTCTAGAATCTTCAACCAGTTTATCTACCCTGATTTCAATGCTAATATCCTGAGATCTTAATTAGACCCTTAACTTTCCACCCCTTAACTTTCCAAATTCTAGACAGTAAAGGCCTAATTTGTCTAATCTCTCTTCAGAACTTAATCTCTGAAGTCCGCATATCATCCCTGTAAACCTGCACTGAACTCCCTCCACGGTCAAAACATCCTTCCCAATGTGTGGGGCCCAGATCTGCTCACAGTACTCTGAGGGGGGGTTTTGTGTGACTTCTCCTTAATCCTACTTACTGTTTCATGGCCCCTTTTAGTCCTGCTAATTCCTTGTTTAAATTCTTTCCTGTTTCCTTGATACACCAAGGGCCTTGTCTGATTTTAGTTTCGAAACCTTATGTATGCTCCTTTTCTCATTTGCAATATCTCTTGTCATCTGAGGTTCCAGGATCTTACCAATCTTATCTTTCATTCTCATAGGAACGTGCTGGAACTCAACTCTGGTCAAGGGTACACAGGGATGTTACAAAAAGATATGAATAGGTTCAGTGGGTGGGCCAAGCTGTGGCCAATGAAGGATAATGTGGGAAAGCGTGAAGTTGTCTATTTTCACAGAAAGATTTAAAAGAAGTGTGTTATTTTAATGGAGAGAAATTGCAGCGGTCTGAAAGGCAGAGGAGCCTAGGTGTTCTCATGAAAGAGAACAACATGAACAGCAAAAGGTTAGTATGCTGGTACAGCAAATAATTAGAAAATCTAATAAAAGGTTATTATTTAGCATGAAGAAAATTGGACATGAAGATTGGAAGCTTTTGCTTTGGTTACACAGTGTGTTGTTGAGACCACACCTGGAGTGCTATGCACAGTATTGTCCATGTTATTAAAGAAAGGATATCAATGCTCTGGGGCAGACCAAAGAAGGTTTACTAGATTAATACCTGGAATTGGTGGTTGGCCTCCTGGTGGCTCAGTGGTTAGCGCTGCTGCCTCACAGCACCAGGGACCTGGATTCAATTCCATCCTCGGGCGACTGTCTGTGTGGAGTTTGCAAATTCTCCCCGTGGCTGCGTGGGTTTCTTCCAGGTGCTCCAGTTTCCTACCACAGTCCAAAGATATGCAGGCTAGGTGGATTGCTCATGCTAAATTGCCCATAGCGTTCAGTGATGTGTAGATTAGGCAGATGGGTCTGGGTGGGATTTTCTGAGGGTCGGTGTGGACTTGTTGGGCCGAAGGGCCTGTTTCCACACTGTAGGGATTCTATGATCTATGATTAAACTTGTACCTGCTGGAATTCAGAAGTGTGAACGGTGACTTGATTGAAAGATATAAAATCCTGAACGGCTTAACATGCGGAGAGGATTAAAACTCACTGGAACAGTTCACTGGAAATCAAGCCCCACTATTTCTGGAGTCATCACAAATGTGAAAAGGTTTAGTTAAGCAATCCAAAGCCCCAGTTTACCAGACTCACAAGCTTAAGTTAAAATAAAACACTCACTTGATTTCTGAACTTCACAAGAAAATAAATTATCTTTAACCAGTAGCAAGAAAATATGAATTACAAACTTATAACTCTGTGACCTAAACTCTGCTCCCTCTTAAATCCCCATCCCAAACACACAAACACACACATAGACACAGACATGTAATAGGATTCAATGAGTTGCTTTCTCTCTCTTCCTCTGACTTCTTTGCTGATGATATGAGATTGTTTGCTCACTAATGCTGTCTTTCATTTTCTGGTTGAGAATTCATCCTTGCACTGTCTTTAAAGGCATCTTATTCCTCTTTCAAGAGATTTGCAGAGAAAAGTGAATGGAAGACAGCTAGTTGTTACTGGGGACGTTCAATTATCTTCACTCAAAAGAGAACATTCTTTGATGCTTATTCTTTGCAGGCTAGAGGCTTCTGTGCTGCACTGCTCAAACATGAAACATAGTCGCATAGTCAGGAATTAACCAAACCATTTGATATCATGCAATGATCTCCCTTAGCTCAGAACCCATCAACTCTGTGCTGTCTGCTTTTTGCTCTCACTTTTCCAGGGGAAAGCAGTGTTGTATGGAACTCAGTGTGCTCCAGCAAACATAATATTTAAAACTATAGCCATCGCTTTGTACTGTTTCATTGGTTTAAAGCAGTATCTTCCTTGTTTAGTCCACAGGCCAAAAATGAAGGCAATGAAAAGATATGACCTTTACATGCATCCTTAAAAGAGATGAAACACTATTTCAAAAATTCATTTTATCGCAAAATATGCACCACATAAGAATCAAAACAAGAGATTTACATCCGTTCATCCTTATCTCTTTTCCCCCTTTCTTATCTCTTCAACTCTTACCTTATTTCATCATTTTATATTCTGCTATCTCATTATCTTTCCCAGCAATGTAAGCAGTCTTTACATTGAGTGATTGCAACAATAGATTTCGCCTGAATAGTCTCAAGACTTTTAAACTTTGCAATGAACATTAGCAGCTTACGGTCAGTATAAATTGATGTTTCTTTGTCATCACATCAGATATAAATCTCCAACTCGTGTTTGTTTCCATAACAAATTTGTTAAAGCTACAGCTGTTGTACTGAAGTTGGGGACAAATACCCAATAGACACATCCTTTTCCAAAAGAATCTTATGATTTCCCATTTAGTTTTAGGAATGGAGAATTCAGTCAGGCTCTACACCTCCACATTGCTGTTCATAGCAATTCTTGCCCTTTTCCTACAACGTCTGAAGTAGGTAACTCTTTGGCAAAGTTACCTTCAGCCACATTTATTACATAGCCAGCTCATTGCAGATCCTCTATTTGCCTTATATGTTCTTCCTGTGCGTCCTTTCCCTGAATAAGAAAACAGTGTGTAACTATCCTTGTATTAACTAATAGAATTATAGGAGGTCACTTTGTGAGCCATCTATCTCTCCTTCACTCTTAACCATTTCTATCCTTCTCCACCATTGTTACCAACTGACACACATTCCTTTGTATTATCTTCCCTGTGATGGTATCACTTCAACACGTTTACACAACGTAACCAATTCTTCCTCCCACAATCAGGAGTATCTATCAGAGAAGTCTATCAACTAACCCTCCTAACTACCTTCTTTGGACACTGTATTTCAGTTCAGAGGTTCACCTTGTAAAAGCACTAATGCCAGCACTTCATTTCCTGTTTGAAATGTCTCGTTTGCCAGTTCTTCCAGTTTGGGAAGTTTTTAAATGCTCTTCTGCTACTTTATATACTCCTGTGAGACTCTCTTGAAACACAGACATGTCCTCTGAAAAAGACCTGAAATGTTAACTCTGTTTCTCTCTCCACCAATGCTGCCAGACCTGCTGAGAATTTGCAGCAATTTGTTTTTGTTTCAGATTTCCAGCATCTGTAGTTCTTTCAGTTCTTTTTCATAGGATGGCAATACTGAGACAAAATTGAATCATTAGGATTGTATTCTCTCGTGCTCAGAAGAATAGAGGAGGATCTCATAGAAACCTTTAAAATTCCAGCTGGACGATGTAGGGTAGATACAGCAAGGATGCTCCTTATGGGGGTTACTGTTAAAGGATTTGGGTAGACCATTTAAGACTGAGATGAAGAGAAGTTTCTTCATCAGAGAGTGGTGAGGCTGTGAAATTCGTTAACATTGAAAGTGGCTGAGGCGAAAACTTTAATGTTGTCAAGAAGGAGTTGGATATGGCATGCAGTGCTAAAGGGATCAAAGGATACGGAGGACAAGGTAGAACAGGCTATTGAGTTTGATGATCAGCTATGATCATATTGAATGGCAGAACAGGTTAGAAGGGCTGAATTACCACCTCCTGCTGCAGTGTTGTGCTCCTACACTTTCTCTCACACACAAATATCTTGCTGTCTCTCTCTCTCTCACACACACACACAATATCTTGCTGTCTCTCTCTCTCTCACACACAAACTCACAATGTCTTGCTGTCTCTCTCTCTCACACACACACACACATACACACACACAATATCTTGCCGTCTCTCTCTCTCTCTTTCACACACACACAAATATCTTGCTGTCTCTCTCACACACACACACACACACAAATATCTTGCTGTCTCTCTCTCTCTCACACACATACACACACAAATATCTTGCTGTCTCTCTCTCTCTCACACACACACATATATCTTGCTCTCTCTCTCTCTCACGCACACATACATATATCTTGCTCTCTGTCTCTCACACACACAAATATCTTGCTCTCTCTCTCACACACACACACACACACAAATATCTTGCCGTCTCTCTCTCTCTCACTCACACACACACACACACACACACGCACATGCACACACACAGAGCACAATTTAATTGAAGCTTTTCCTTTCATACTCTTCAGGACAATGGGCAAGCATTACATTTTCAGAATTTTCCTGATGAGTGAAAGATGAAACGCTTCAATAAAATATGTCTTTGACAATATAGCCAGATTGCTTGAGCCTGGGAGAAGAACTTGGAAGTTTAAGGAATTTCCAGAAGATGCCTATCTATCAGCTGGGACCAAGGATCTTGGTTCTGTAGAATTCTACAGCAGAGAAGGAGGCCATCTGATCTAGGCTGGATCTCCCAATTTGATGAGGTTATGATCAGTGAATCAATCACATCTGGAAATTGACCCTCCGCATCTCTTTGCTTAGTGCAACAACAGGAAGGAAAGTAATTCTGTAACTGTATATTTAAACAGACAATGTTTAAGTTTTATGTTAGCTGCAGTTGTGCATCTCATGCAGGTGAAAACCCAGTAGAGCTCATTGAAACAGTTAGTTGCAGAGCCACCTTCTAGAGGTAATACCACAGGTTTTGCAGCTGGTTCACAATGATTGTATATCAAAGGATATAGACTGTCACGAGTCTGTAAAGCGAATGACTGGAATTTTCACACAGTAAGCACTACATCGAAGACCACTTTGTGGCTGTAACAGATGTCTGTCAGCCCACTTTTCTGATGCACATTGTTATCAATGTGCTGGTCCTAAACAAGGATGCTCTGCGCTAAAATGGTATAATTCAGCAGCATTTGAAAGAGAATCTGAACATGCAGCAGAAAAAATGCTAATGCACTCAGTCTCCTCATCAGGCGTAATCTCAATATTTCTTTCTTGATGTGGTAAACCACCTCTTTAGGAATGAAATAAGCTGTTTAATGCTGGATGGAAGATTTCACACAAAGTAACAACAATAATAGCTATCAAGCTGACAGTGTGATCAGATGCAGATGTCATGAAGCACAAGTACCTCGAGTTACTGGAACAGCTTCAGTATTTTTATAATTAAGCTCAGCATGGAGCCAACATTATATTAGCTCACCCAACGTGCTTCAATGTAACCAGCCTGCCACAGTTCCTGATCTATATTGTATAGCAACTTCGAACTAATAACGCTCACTTGGAAATGCCAGCATTATTTCAGCTACCAATGGACTGAACTGTAGCTATTCATAACTAACCTGTTCAGAGATTTATTACACATTGTTGGAGCAGGGAAAACGTGAACCCAGGTCTCCTGGCTTAGAGGTAGGGACATTAACACAGTGCAACTAGAGGCCTGTGGGCTGAACCATAAGCTATATGGCCAATGCTGACTGATTGAGGCTTTGCCATAGTATCCCAGAGTACTGGCGCTCCCTTCCTCCCCAGGTCTGTTTAATTCAAAGAGAGCACAATGAGTGAACATGTTTCTTCTGCAAGGACTGGCTGTTGTTTAAAAACTGTAAATCCCACATATTACCACAATCCCCTTTCGAAAAAGAGACAAAACATACTTAAAGGCAATGAAAGGACGTTGTCTCAGCCAGTGAGTGAAAAACACCACTGTTGTATAAACAGTGAAAAACTAAAAGGAATTGAAAGGGAGAAAGAGAGGAACTCATCAAATCCTTTTGGTCCAGACTGGTGCTACTGAACTGTGCTTCCCTGATTGGAAAAAGCAAGTATATTATTAATATTTACATCTTGTCTGTCTTTGCATGCCTGACTGTTTGTGAACTGGGAAATTTAAGAAGAGTAGAGTATAAGTTAGCAAGCCATAACTCCTGATTACCATTGGTTGAAGACAATTTGTTTGCTATAAACAATGTACAAAAATCTGATGAGTATTTAATTTAAGCCTGAGTTTATCAGTTTCTAACAAGTTTCTCCACACGAGCACCTCGACCAGAGTCAACTTGCCAACAGATCAGCACTCGTTTTCATACAGTGTAAATTGTTGTTCCCTTTGAAATTTGGCATTCTGGTAAACGTCCTGATGAGTGCAAAATACTTCCACAACATGTCTCTTTTTCCAAGACTTCTCACGTTCTATACCATGAAAATGCAATTCCCTGTCAATATGTCTTACTTTTTCTTTTCAGCCCAAAGGAAGCAATGATGTTGCTCCTGCAAGCAAACACTAATGGGAGGACCAATCCTGGGCTGTTCTTCATGTCACTCACCACCAGGAAAGGCCAGCATTAATACCTACTGTTCACTCCTGCGTAGCCGCAGGAATTTTAAAAGATTAGGCTTTTGGTATCAAATTGTGTGGAATATTTGAAGAAATATGTTTGGCCTGCGGTCAAATGGGGTGGAGATGAATTTTTAAAAAATTTATTCACAGGATGAGGGTTTCGCTGGCGAGGCCAGTGTTTATTTGCCCAACCCACAGGGCAGTTCAGAGTCAACCACATTGCTGTGGGTCTGGAGTCACATGTAGGCAAGACCAGGTAAGAATGGCAGTTTCCTTCCCTAAAGGGTATTAGTGAACCAGATGGGTTTTTCCAATCAGCAATGGATTCATGGCTGTCATTTGACTGTTATTTCCAGATTTTTATTGAATTCACAGTCCACCATGGCAGGATTCCAACCCAGGTCCCCAGAATTTTACCTGGAGTGTCTGGATTAACAGTCCAGTAAATAATGTAAGGGAGCCATCGCCTCCTTTTTGGAATGGAGCTGAACAGTGGCCTGAACATTTGGATCAAAGCCATATTGGAAAAGCAATGGTTTGGGAACAGTTATTTCCAAATTTGGTCGTGTAGAGACCAATGAAGGAAAAATGGAGGGAAGGTCAAAGAGAAAATAATACAGCTTTACAAACTTCCATTGTATCATGTATCTATCATAAAGTTCAACTATTCAGCCCAATTTGTTTATCCTGAAGCCTCCTCCTAGCTTTCCTTCACAGTCCATTCAACATATCCTTCCGAGCCTTACTCCTTCATTTGCCTATCTAGCTTCCCCTTATTAGCATCAATGCTGGTCATTTCACCGGCTCTAAGTGCAGTAACCTCATTGCTACTATTGTTTGGGTCATTGATCATCCAAACGGGGCAAAGCTATACAACACACTCTTTAACACAAAAGTAATATCTTTCTGCGCCACGACAAATTTTTTGCCCTCCATTACTAAGCTGATCACAAGGCAGTCATAGATTTTAGGGAGTTTGTGACCACAGCTATCCAGTGTAGGCAGTCAACCTTGCATACGAAATCTTCAGATAAGTTACGATGAAATAACACTTTAGGTATGATGTACTGGTTAATGAGATAAAGAAGCAGTGACAGGTGTGGATGTGCAGCAAAGACAGTCAGTGAGTTGCCAAGGAGAGTAGCAAAGACAGCAGCTTCTCTCAAGCCAACGTATCAGGGAACTCTTCCTGGGTCTTCACTCAATTTCTTCTGGGTTCATTTTCCGTCTGATAAAGACAGCTTCCCGACAGGGGCTGCCTGATGAAAACGGCTCTCTGACCTTGAACACTTACTGAAATCCCTATTTCTAGAGCCTGGTAATTCACACTGTGTCTATCACCCTGTATAAATTCTTCCAATGGATATGGAACAGCTACTCATGACATCAGGACATGTGGCTGTACAGGACATTGATTAGGCCACTTTTGGAATACTGCGTTCAGTTCTGGTCTCCCTGCTATAGGAAGGATGTTGTGAAATTTGAAAGGGTTCAGAAAAGATTTACAAGGATGTTGCCAGGGATGGAGGGTTTGTGCTGTAGGGAGAGGCTGAATAGGTTGGGCTTATATTTCCTGGAGTGTCAGAGGCTGAGGGGGTGACCTTATAGAGGTTTATAAAATAATGAAGGGCATGGACAGGGTGAATGGTAATGGTCTTTTCTCCAGGGTAGGGGGTGTCCAAAACGAGAGAGGCATAGGTTTAAGGTGAGACAGGAAAGATTTAAAAGGGACCTAAGGGGACAACGTTTTCACACAGAGGTTGGTGCACGTATGGGATGAGAAGCCAGAGGTAGTGGAGGAGGCTGGTACAATTACAATTAAAAGGCATCTGGATAGGTATATGAATACGAAGGGTTTTGAGGAATATGGACCAAATGCTGGCAAATGGGACTAGATTAATTTAGGCTATCTGGTTGGCATGGACGAGTTGGACCGAAGGGTCTGTTTCTGTGTTGTATATCTCTGTGACTCTAAGTCCACTGTCCCCTTGCCCACTTTCACTTGAAGGTTAGCTTGTCATTTTTTTTTGCTAACAACAAAATTTCATCTTTTCTTAAACACCTGCTTTAATAAAGGGGTAGGCATGGCACCAGGTAAACACCATACCCTCAGTGATCTTGGTGACCTTTCTTGTATTTTCCTTTTGTTTTCACTTATTCGAAATTTGGAAAGCTTGTTCCTACAGTAAAATGAGATCTTATGCTGCACTAAATATACTAGAAAAACTCAGCTTTATACGGACCGCAATTACTAACTAAGTGTGAGGGGAGAATCCACAGGGAGGACCATTTACAGACCGAGTTCATTAATTGCCTGGCTTCATCTCATCAGGAATGTCCTCCCAAAGACACATAAGGAGGAGTAACACCCTACTAAGGGTGAGATGTTGCTAATTGAATATATCTGATTTTTTTTTTCTTGGCCCTTCCCACTTCCAATAAAATGAGTGCACAACTGATGTCTTATCATCAGGTTCGCAACTCAGGGCAGTGGCCCTATGTGCACTCATACTTCGAGGCCCTTCCAAGAGGCAACAAGAGCCCCACATCTCACTCCCCATTCCTGACTAAAATAGCTGCATCACTGTCAAACGAAAGCAAATTTTCATAATTGAGAAAATTGACCCAATCTCTCCAAACAGGTTGGCACAGCTATTTGCACTACATGCATCAACTGAGACCTGTTGCCAGAGAAGCTAAAGATAATTTCAGTAAAGGACTGGGATATTGCAAACCATTGTTCTTTTTGTTCAGTTAATGCAAAAAAGAAGAGATATGCTTCTTGACCTTCAGAGTTTATCTTGCGTCCTTTTTTAGAATCCTATAAATCATCTTGACTAGTTCAGAACTTCTCATGATTTTACTGTTTCATTCTGATTTTGCTGTGCTAAATATTTGATTAATCTTTTAAAACAATTTCGACAAGATAATCATGCAGTCCATTCAACGTTGTTGCCTCCAAACTGTTGTTGTCTCCTCTCTCTCTTACACCTTCCCCTTCCCCAACTCTCTACCAGTCTGCCCTTGTGATTACCCTATATTATTAAAGGCAGGATCTTCTAATGGGGCAGATAAGTTTCAATTCTATGGAAACAGAAAGAAACATTTAAGTGAACTGTTGCTTGGGTATTTAATTATTTGTAGATTTGAATGGAAAGAACTGTAAGTGCATAAAGGTACACATCTGGATTGTTTTTTAGTCCATGACTTTAAACCAGTGCTGCATTATCAGATGAGTAGGTTTAAGTAAATCGAAGGTATAAACAGCAGTCAAAACTTCAGGCGCATCACACTTCCCAGCAATCTTCAAGCTTTTGTAATAAATTCTAAGATTAGATTCTTGCAGAAATTTAATAAAAATTAATCTCCACCCCTTCTCCAGGCGCTTGCCCAGGAAGGTTCATAATCACCAGGCTCGTTCCAATCCTCTCCCCTACATGGCATTACTTGCTGAGTCTATCAGACTCCCAGGGCACTCCTAAAGGACTGTTCATTTCAACATAGCCCCTACATAGGATCACAGAACTGTTATGGAGCAGAAGAAGGCTATTCAGCCCATTATATTTGTGTTGGCTCTCTGATCATTTTAACTTAATGCATTTTCCCTGTTCCTATTTAAATAATCATCAAATGCCCTCTTAAAGGCCTGAGTTGAACCTGCCTCCGCCAAACTTCCAGGCAGTGCATTCCAACTCCTCACTGTGTGATAAAGTGTGTTCTCACTGTGGGCAGGGTTGTTGTTACATTAGAAAAAAGCTTGATCTGTCCTCTCATGTGAGTATAAAATATTCCTTAGAACTAAGTAAAGAGCTGCGGCACTATTTCTGACGTCTCGGCCAATAATTAGCTTTCAACCAATCTCTCGAAAGCAGACGATGTGAACATTATCACATTGGGATTTGTGGGATTATCCTCTGCCACAATTTTCCACATTGATTATATTTCAGAAATACCTAATTAGTAATAAAATACTGGGTGACCCTGAGGTCATGAATGGTGCTACGTAAATGCAGGTCCTTTATCATTGCCTCGGAGAGTCACCGTCATGCCTGGCCCAGTGTCCATTTGACATCTGCATGCACGGAATGAAGTCACAAGGTACAACACAGAATGAGAGCATCAACCAGCCACAGGTAGTTTGGAAAATATGGTGTAGCTAACTCAGCACAAACTGGATTTGATCTTGTATCTTAGGATTTGCATGAATCACAGATTTTGTTCAACCATCATTTATTTATAATATTCCCAGTTCTGCCTGACCAGCAGGAAGCTTACTAGTGACCCCTAGGGTTAGTACTACAACCTTATCATCACAAATGAATCTTGTATTAAGTGACTTCAATTCACCGAGGTACACATTTCACATCACTGCCAATTACCAAGAGTACACATTTTGGAAATGGTATTTGCTTAATGGGGAGAATAAAAAGTGGAGAAGACAAATTTCTATCTGGATTTCTGCACAGACTCGGCATGATGGAACCTGACATTACTTTGTCCTAATTGCTTACGTTGCATTCACCACCAAATGTAAAATGCTTAGCAACCTCTGGATCTGAATAAACTGAGGGAAAATGTTCCTGTCCCCTGCTGTGAACTTCACAAGAAATGAACATATAAAACCAAGTGTTCTGTGAGGATGTATTACCTGCCTGAATCCCTCTAGGAGAAGACCATCACATTATTTAAGTAGATTGTTTTGTAAAATACCTTACACAACCCCCAGTCTTCGATTAAATCTGCAGTGTCTCACTAACTCTGTGTGCTGTGAGATCCCGCAATTTCCTCATAAAGATTCCTGTAATATTAGACAAGACAGAATTCTGGACCATCTTAATACTTATCTGCACTCTCCAAGTCTGATTTATGCAGCCAATTACCTGGAGTTCGGATCATTTAATCCCAATAGTGCAGAAAGTGACCATTCAGCCCATTGAGTCTTCACTGAGTGCCCAAAGAGCATCCCACCCAGACTCACCCCATTGCCCCATCCTCATAACCTGCACATTCCTGGACACTACAGGGCTATATTGTATTTTTTTAACATGGCCAATCTACCTAACCTGCCCATCTTTGGCTCGAGGGAGGAAACCGGAGCACCCGGAGGAAACCCACGCAGCCACGGGGAGAATGTGCAAACTCCACACAGACAGTCTCCCGAGGCTGGAGTTGAACATGGGACCCTGGCAGTGTGAGGCAACAGTTTCAGAACCGATGGATAAAAGGCAAAAGCTAAGATGGTCAATTTTAACAAACCGAAAGGAAACAATCATTGCTTTGGAGAAGGTCTTAGGGTCAGAATCTGTACGTGGGTTCAGAGAGGACTGAGAATGCACACAGCTTTATTCACCCAGAGACAATGGTACAGGAGGGGAATGGAGCCTGGATTGTTACTGACCCAACGTCAAAGGTTCAGTTAATATTTTTCAATGAAGAAAAAAAAGATCCAGTCAACCCAGGATTGGATTTGACACGACACAGGGTGTGGAGGGGTCAATACAAACTGAGGAGAGATTGAACAAGGTATTCTCAGAATGTATGTAACAGCTGATCCTATTTTGCACTGATATCACCAAGTATGTAGATGAATGAGAGGAAGGGGCAGTGGGGCGTGTGCAGACAAGATGTGTTTTAGCTGCGATACGATTGGTCAGGAATAGAGGCAGGCGATCTGGACAATGTAAAGTAAACATTAAAAGGAGATTGTCAACAATGTCAAAAGGTGAAGGGGGAAAAGGTTAGGAGGTGTAATGCACCCCAATCCCATTTTCATTTGTGACTTTGTTTAGGAGCATTCCAGTGCATTGGGAATGGTGGAACCAACTTAGAACATAGAACATTACAGCGCAGTACAGGCCCTTCAGCCCTCGGTGTTGCGCCGACCTGTGAAACCAATCTGAAGCCCATCTAACCTACACTATTCCATTATCAACCATATGTTTATCCAATGACCGTTTAAATGCCCTTAAAGTTGGTGAGTCTACTACTGTTGCAGGCAGGGCATTCCATGCCTTCTACTACTCTGAGTAAAGAATCTACCTCTGACATCTGTCCTATATCTATCACCCCTCAATTTAAAGCTATGTCCCCTCGTGCTAGCCGTCACCATCCGAGGAAAAAGGCTTTCACTGTCCACCCTATCTAATCCTCTGATCATCTTGTATGTCTCTGTTGAGTCACCTCTTAACCTTCTTCTCTCTAATGAAAATAGCCTCAAGTCCCTCAGCCTTTCCTCATAAGACCTACCCTCCATACCAGGCAACACCCTGGTAAATCTCCTCTGCATCCTTTCCAATGCCTCCACATCCTTCTTAGAATGCGGCAACCAGAACTGTACGCAATACTCCAAGTGCGGCCGCACCAGAGTTTTGTACAGCTGCAACATGACCTCACAGCTCCGAAACTCAATCCTGTGGAGCTGAGAGAGAAATTGGGGAAGGTGACAGCACACTCAAGAACTTTAGAGAGGAATGAGAAGTTGGAAATGAGTGGTAGTTTTTGAGAACAGAGAGATGGAGGCTGGGCTTTTTGAGGGGGGCGTAGGGTGATGGCAGCTCTGAAAGGGAGAAGATAGAAAGGAGCTGCCTGAGGACAGATTTGCCAAAGTAATGTAAAATACTGGAGGCTTCAAAAATACAATCATCAGATATTCCACAAAACGCATAGCTTTCCTTTTAATGAGGGCCAGTGTGTAATGAATAGCGAATAACTTAAGGAGTTAGCTGTATTGCTGTATCAATGGGACAATCTGTTCTGAATGTCATCAGTTGAAATAACAGTGACATGATGGAGATGAAGAGAAGATAGAAATTAAAGCAAATATGACAGCAGCAGATCACACTGTTATCGTGATGTGGAGGTTGGACTGGGGTGAACAAGGTCAGAAATCACAACACCTGAAGGAAGAGAGAGGCTCCAAAAGCTTGTGTTTTCAAATAAACCTGTTGGACTATAACCTGATGTTGCGCGATTTCTGACAATGTTATCAAATTAAGAAGTAGCTTTTCTACAAGAAACAACATGGGAGCAAAATCAAAGACTTCAGAAAATGTGGAAGGTCTCTTAAAAATACGGTTTCAAGTCCAAACACAGATGTATAAAAGAAAACACCTAGATACACCAGGGAAAGTTTAATGATATCTTGTGAAGCTAAATTCTCAGCTGCACATTTGTAGTGTAGTGTCCCTGTAGCTTTATTTCTCGTCAACCACAAAGTCATTTCCTGTATGTCATGGTATAATGATTAGCCATCACCAGAGGCTAATTGGCTGCTGGGATAACACAGTGGTGTTTTCACTACCTCACAGATAAAACGGTCCTTTATCTTTTCTGTCATCTTTCGACATGATTCAGTCTTCCTTCTATTTAACCTGTGAAGATTGGACAGGCCAGCAGTGGTAAAGGAATTGTCAATACCTCCACATTGAAAATGATCAGTTTGTCTCCTTACAAGAAAAGAACACATCTCTTTAACTCTTTTTGCTCCCTGACTCAACAATCTAACTTCTACTGTCCGTGGGCTAAGCACAGATAGTGAATTGACACAACTGTCAGTGGGAAAGTTTAACCCTCCTTGGGAGGCATCTGAAGAAACTTTCTCCTCATTTGCCTCCACTGGTATTTTTATCTTTATTGTCAATTCTATTAAATAAGGATACATTATTTCAATGCAATACTGAAACACTGCTGCAATATTAGAGATGCCTTTTCAGATAAGACATTAGACTAAGGTCCTGTTGCCTTTTGAAGTGGGTATGGAAGATTCCATGGCACCACTTCTAAGAAGAAAGGGAAATTCTTCTGTTGTCCCGGTCAACACTTATCTCTAAATCAACATGGAAAATAGATAATCTGGTCACGAAGAGTCATTGAGGTCCACAGCACAGAAAAAGTCCTTTCTGTCCATCAAGTTTCAAAAACAAGCATTAAACTCTTCCATAATTTAGTGCTGTTTGTGGAATTTTGCTGCCTTATTTCCTACTTTTCATTGGCTCTTTGGAATAAAGGGAATTGTGAAAGGTGCTATAAAAGCACATTATTCTCTTTCTGAGTCTCTTATTTTTGCAGTGTTTTCAATTATATTAATTGTATTTTGAATGAGAAATTTTATATATTTTCTGCTACAGTTCTCTTGCTGGCTAAGCATTTATACATTTTGTTTGTAACAATTTTTATCTTGAAACTGGAAAAAGTTTGAAAAAGTTTTGAAAGTTTCTCCTGTTTTCAAATCCTTTCCAAGTTAATTCGACAGCACCATCTAGCAACCACTAAAGGAAGTGACAGGACATTTTGAGCAGACGATAACAGCTCATTTCCCACTCTGCTTTGGTCTTATCCTTAAAAACAGAATAGGTCTCTGAGTTACGGTGCAATGGTACATCGCATCTTGCATTATTACCCTTCTTCTCACAAATAGGGCAATGCTTCCAAAATACTTTATAAAATGGACTGTGAAGTGGTACCACAATTGAGGCATTGGTGCAACACTGATCACTGTTGTGCTGGTGTTTGTAACTGATGGGAGATATCACCTAGACTTGCACTTACCTACATAACTGAACTAGTCTCCGTGATGTAAAAGCTGCTCACGATGACCAAGCAATGGGGAACTGTAGTGAATGAAATGAGGGCCAAGTGGATCATGTTGATTATGAGACCCTTGATTGGCCCAGGTTAACAGGCCCAACAGTGAATAAGCTTTCTATTTGGCATTATCTTTCTAAAGCTTGATTGATGGAATTTGAAGGTAGTTAAACACTCAGTGTCCCCAGGAACTGTTGTGGTTTCAATCTATAAGAGGAGAAATTGTTGTCAGCCTAAACACAGAAACATAGGTAACAGGAGCGTTCACCTTTTTAAGGCTACTCCACCATTTACCACAATCATGGTTGATCATCCAGCTCAGTGCCCTGTTCCCAATTTCTCCCTATACCTTTTGATTCTTTTAGCCCTAAGAACTAAATCTAACTCCTTCTTGAAAACATTCAATGTCTGGCTCCTACTGCTTTCTGTAGCAGAGAATTCCACAGGCTCACCACTCTCTGATCCGTCACAATGTTCTGAAGTTGTCAAGCCAAAGGCACATTTTAAAGAATGCCGAACAACTAGAAAGATACATTAGATTTTCTATAATAAAAACAGAAAGTTCTGGAGAGTCTCAGCAGGTCTGGCAACATTTGTAGAGGGAGAAACAGAGCTAATGTTTCACGGTCTGACATGACTCTTCCTCACATCCCAGTTCTGAGTTCTGGAGAAGAATTATGCCAGACTCGAAATGTTAACTCTGCTTTCATTTCAAATTTCCAGAGTCCACAATATTTTGCTTTTACGCCAAATGTTCTGACCAGCACGTGTTAGGGTTTTGGAAGTTACCACAGACTGGCTGGGCTTCTCTCTTTTCTAGTGGAATCATCCAAGTGTTCAGTAAGTTCAATGTATCATCTTTAATTCTGGTCCTGCTTCTGGAATAGTGCTCTGGAGAGTGCTCAGCTGAGGGGGGTATTGATTAAACGATACAGGGAGAGTCTTGTCCTAATTGCCAAACCATATTTCATGGATACAAGCTTCAGGCTGGACTTAGTGCCCGAGGACTTTACTGAAAGGAGTCAAACAGCATTTTGGCATTTCTCATTTTCAATAACGTCTGAACAGGTGTGGGGCGATTAAAAGTTTTGGCTTCTCAATACAGCTTATTTTTGTAATTCAGGATAACAAGGTTTGTGGCTGTGTGAGTTGGTTTTTTTGCGGTCATGATTGAAATGTATAAAATTAGAAGGGGCATAGATAGAGGAGACAAGAAGGAACCTTTCTCCTTGATTGATGGATCAATGACTGGGGGGGGTTGGGGGAGACGTAGATTTAAGGTAAAAGCAGGAGTGTTAGAGATGTGAGGATAGATGGTGGTGGGAATTTGGAACTCACTGCCTGTAAAGTTGGTAGAGGGAGAAACCCTCATAACAATGACGAAGTATTTATATGTACATCTGTGATGCCAAGGCACACTTGGCTACGAGCCAAGTGCTAGAAATTGAGACTAGAATAGAAAGGTGGTTGTTTTTGACTGGCATGGACAGAATGGGCTGAAGGGCCATTTTCTGTGCTGTAGATTTCTATCAGTCTATGTTACAAACTGCGGAAGCTGCTGTTGGGAGGGAATGCGCCAGCAGAGAATGAGTGGACACCAATTACTTCATCAGAGAATCAGGATCACAGCGGTTTTGCTTCTTTACTGAATTCCTTCACAAGTACAAAAGCGAAGGGGTCTCACTGAATCTTAATGAAGCTCTGACTATGCCACAGTTAGAGAATTATATCCAGTTCTGTGCATCACATTCCTCAGTTTAGGAAGGATGTGACAGGCTGCTGAGGAGATTAACCAGATTGGATCTTGGGTGAGAGATAGTAGTTCCAAAATTTTGCTGGAGAAACTGGTGCTATTCTTTTTGGGCTAAAGGAGATTGAGGGGAAATTTGATGGTGCATAAAATGATGACATTTCGAGATGAAGAAAAGCTGTTTCCTTTCGCTGATGCTACAAACACTTAGAGCTTTAGGGCTTTGAGCAAGAGGTGGAAAGGGGATAGAAGGAAGGATAATTTTACCAGAGAGATAGTTGTCTGGAAATCACTGGTTGCAGGGATAATAAATGATTTTTGAAAGAAAATTGGACTACTTGAGAGGAATAAACTTGCATGGCTATGGGAAGAGAAATGGGACAGTCTCTTAAATGAGAAGCTATTTGCACTAGATGTGACGGATGGCGTCATATCTTTCATAATGACTCAATGACTGCTGATAACGTAACACTCCCTCAACAATATACTGCAGTATCAGCCTAGATTTTGTTTTCAAATGGATTTTGAATCTACAACTTGTTGCTGTCACTATTGGCATCTAAATGACCTTGGTACAGTATGGCACATTGCCCATTTTCTTCGTTTTTACTGTCCGATGGTGACAATAGAAGGACAATCCCCTTGGCATCACAAAGCAGTTGAAGTATGACAGAGCTCAGGCTAATTAGTACAAAGTTACGTTTACACCCGATCTCCGAGCCAGAGAACATCGAATATATCTAGAGTCGATGAATTACACACATTTTCTTCAGCCAGAAACCTGCAAAATGGCTACAGTCCTTCGATGTTGGCTTCTTTAGGTCTCCTGGTTTGAATGGCTCCATCGGTAGATACTGTGCCTTAAATTTTCTTGACTCCAAGTCCTGGAATACCCTCTGTCAATCTCTCTACCACTTTCATCTTGTAAGATACTCCTTAAAATTGATTTCTTTGACCAACCCTTTGATCATATGACCTCATAGCTTCTTATGTGAATCGGTGCCAACTCCTGATTGATAGTGCATCTGAGAGGTGGCTAGCTTAAAGACACTGTATAAATGCATGCAGCAATTGTTGTCACCAAACAGCAAGGCTCAATCACGCACAGTTCAAACAAAACATTGTAAATGGCACATCGACTGCCTTTGCCCTTTCCTGAAGTTGTTGAGTAAGTTGTTGATGCATATTATACACATTATTTACAAATTTTAATAACGATGCATCCACATTTGTTGGAGGAGTGTGGTCTAGTTTCAACTTCTGTGTTTGAGTGCGCATTCTTCATTTTTGAAAGGTTGGCTTCCTTCCTTCGTCAAATAACACCCAATACAGGATGATGTTACTGCCTTCACATCGATTTTTTCATGATTATGAAGTATCAGTTAATTAACTTTTTAATGGAATTCTTTTCCCTCTTAGCTTTGCAATCAATTTGGTCCCTGGTTCTAATGTGGGGACGACGGGCTGTTTTGAATCTCTAACAGTGTGTCCTTCAGCCAGCCCCCATGCAATCTGACTTACAGTGCTACCAGAATTCCCTGGCTGACTTTGACCTTTGCTATAGAAAAGTGCAGCAAAATCTGGATGGGGCTTAGCTGCTTATGTCAGTTAGCAACTGACTAACTCTGTGACCTACTCTCAACATGCATGTGAATACTCCTCCGTCCAGCATCAGGCTCATTTGTTAAAAACGGAAAGAACTGCGGATGCTGGGCATCAGAAAAAGAACAGAAA
Source organism: Ginglymostoma cirratum (assembly GCA_024137785.1). Lineage (NCBI taxonomy): Eukaryota > Metazoa > Chordata > Chondrichthyes > Orectolobiformes > Ginglymostomatidae > Ginglymostoma > Ginglymostoma cirratum. The sequence continues at coordinate 10,338,957 of JAHRHZ010000046.1, forward strand.
TTGCTGGAAAAGCTCAGCAGGTCTCGTAGGATCTGTGGACAGAAAAAGTTAACATTTCAGGCCCCCAGTGACTGTTCCTCAGAGAGGTCCCAAGTTCTGAGGATGGTCACTCGACCCGAAACGTTACCTCTGATTTCTCTCCACAGATGCTGCCAGACCTGCTGAGCTTTTCCAGCAATTTCTGATCTTGTTGTTGTTGATCATACTCGTTTTGAAATTCAGAAGGCACATCCTGGAAGGTGAAGACTCCTACATTCCTGACTTCCTAGTTGGTTGTCTTCAGGTTTTTCTTGAATAAACATTCAACCAAACCCTTAAAACATTATTTGCTATTTGGAGGTCAGTTGGGAGGAAAAGAGTAACTCCCATTCAGGATTCAGGCTGACAAATTCTCGCAGGCAATGTGAAGACTGTCTAGTGAACAGCAGTTTCAGTTATAACTCCAGAGCCATTTGGCTCAATCTATTTTTCACTGTTTCACTGCAGACCACGAGTTACCTCTCCTCTCAAAACTGAATTAATGGATTAGTTCCTGATTTCTTTACCTGGCACCAGAAGGTTTTTTGTCTTAGCTTTACAAAGAGCCCATTACAATCCAAAACGGGGATGTCCCAACATCATCAATCCTTTGACGATCCCTGAGTGAATGGTAAAACATTGTGCGCGCGCAAGGGAAAAATTTGCTAAAATCTATCTAATTGAGTATTATGACTGTGATTTAGGAACAACACATTCACTTTTATTTATTGTTGAAATATATACAGTCCCAGGCTGTTGGATCAGAAGTTACCTGCTGACTGGCTTCAATTATCCAAAGCAGGTGTTTGCAATTACAATTTTATTAAATAATTTACCCAAAATTAAGCACCACAGGGAAAGAATTCTGATTGCGATTTAAAACAAATCTAAAAATGGGAAATAATTTGAATTCTAATGAACTGTGTGCACAGCAAAGAACTGAGCAGGTAACTGATGTTCCATTTTTAATGGACAACCTGATTGTCTGTAAAAGGAACAATCATTGGCAAGCAACTCTAATGAGATTTCTGAAGAAGGGTCTAGGCCCGAAACGTCAGCTTTCCTGCTCCTCTGATGCTGCTTGGCCTGCTGTGTTCATCCAGCTCTACACCTTGTTATCTCAGATTCTCCAGCATTAGCAGTTCCTACTATCTCTCTCAACCCAAATGAGAAGACAAATGAGAGTGGTAGTGTCCCTATCTCTGAACCAGGAGGCCCAGGTTCAAATCCTACCAGCTTCTGAATACGTGTAATTATGTCCCTGAACAAATGGGTTAGGGGAAGATACCTGCTGTCCTATCAAGAGGTGCAGAGGGAGCTGTCTTACTTCCGGGTTCAAGACCCATCTGCCCCAGAGATATGTCCGAACAGGTTGAAATTTAAAAACTTCTTTTTTTATGATCCTAATGAGACTAATTGTGGCAGCAAACCTTAGTGTATTGTATTCCAGAGAAGTGTGCTTTCCTCTCTCGACCTAAGGATGTTACAAAATCGGTCTCAGGTTTGTAGATATGAACCATATTTTGCTTTAAAGAAACCAGATGTTTTGAAATTCTACTTCCAGCCTGAGAAGGAACGGCTTTGTAATAAACCAACTGTGGAAGTTTATTCTTATCATCAAACAATGAATAAAATAGATGAGAAATGAAGAGCAATACTGTATCAATGATAGAAGATGCAATTGAGATAACCACATTTGTAGAATGAAGGTATATTGTGCTCATTACTCTTGTGACAATATTTAACAACAAATGACGAAATTCAAGATTTTTATATTTGAGAAAAACAAATTATTTAAACTGTTAGTGCAGCATAATACAGCTGAGAACAAAGAATTATTTCACTGTCAACCAATCACTGATGGGAATCTGGGTACAGAGGTTGGCCATTCAGCCCCTCAAGTTTGTTCTGACAAGCTGATCAATCCAGTTGCACCTACTTGCCTATCCTGACTCCACATCACTTCAAGAAAAACAATCTAAACCAGATTATAAAGTATTGATGGGCCCCATTACCCCATGTGTTCTACCTCTGTTTATGATGCTAGACCCTAGTCCGCACTTGATTTTTTTCATTATCTAAACGTCCAAGTTGAGCATTGGAGATTTTCTTCAAGAACAATTCAAACAAACTTTGATAAGTAACACATCCTCCTATATTCTATTTTTCCAACAGTAGTCATTAAAGCACAATAGATTTTGATTTCACCTCAGTGCAATAGTACAATGGACAGCTGTTTTGGTCTGAGCTAGAAGATGACAAAGTCTCGAATAGCATAATTGCGCAGCTAATATCTAAGATACAGATACCAAGAAATCCATAGAAAATGAGTTTGTAAGTAGTAATGCTTTTTTAGATCTTTTCTATGCTTCTTAATCAAAATCTTTGCCCTCTGTATTTGTGATTAAACCCATAGGTGAGGCATAATCCCCTTATGATTTCGCACCAGCTTTGATTCTCTGGATAAGCTTTCAGCAACATGCACAGGGTGACAAACAGAAGACGCTCTCTAATTTATCCCTTCTACTGAAATTAACCTGTGCCTCCGCAGGATTCTTCTACAAGATGTGGTTGAGTATCACATCAGAACTTATTTTAAGCTTGAAATACCAAGTGGGTTTATTGAATGAAAGACAAACAAGTGGAAAAAATAATACACCTGTCTACAGCAGGAGTTACATTATCTACTTCCTCAAAATTAAAATAATAAAAGGTCACAATCATGACTAAATTCTTACTGCCTGAAGTAACAATTTATTTTGAGATTGATGGTTATGTTTCTCAGCGCTGTGAAAGCTGCATTAGTATGATTTAACTCTTGTAAGTTCCAAGCAGATTCTCTCCAATCAATCCTACTCAGCACACTTATACAGTATACATGTTCTTTCTGTACAATTGTCAGATTCAAAAATAACTCACTGCAGTGCATATTACACGTAATAATCACAACGGATGTTGGAAATGTCTTGGTTCCTCCTCAAAAGCTGACTGCTTGAAAGCCAGTTCAAATGCTTCCACACTTGCATTGATCTATTCCTGCGTTGGAGAATATGCCCACAGCTGGTGCTTAAACTTCCCTACAATAATTAAATTTAAAAGCACAGCTAACAAGCCAAAAAACAGCAATATTCTTCTTGTATTACTATTCCCATTGAAAGGCTTATTTTTGTGCTGTCTGCTTTGTATTTCTGTCTTGAACTCAGAAGCGTGGTTCCTGCCACCCAGACAACAAACAAAGCACAATACCACAGCATTGCTAATTTCACATTCTGTAATCTATAACCATTAACCTTGTTTGACTTACCCAGGTAATTAAAGCAGTGATAGGGGTGAAATGTTTCTCAAACATCAAACAAGCATTAGGTGCAACCACAGCATTCCAGTTCTGGGGGAGGTGACGGCATAGGGGTATGGTCACTTGCTTAGTTAATCCTAGGGGAACCCAGGTAATGTTCAAATCTCATCATGGCAGAAGGTGGAATTTAAATTCAGTGATAATCTTGAATTTGAAGTCGAATGATAACCATGAAACAGTTGTAGTTACAGCCCCACACCTTGTTATCTCGGATTCTCCTGCATCTGCAGTACCTTTTATCTCTCGTAGTTAAAACCCATTTGGTTCACTAATGTCCTTCAAGGAAGGAAAATGACCATCCTTATTTAGAGATAGTGAGAACTGCCAATGCTTGGGTCAGTGATAACACAGTGTGGAGCTGGATGAACACAGCAGGCCAGGCAGCATCAGAGGAACAGGAAAGCTGATGTTTTGGACCTGTCTGGCCTGCATGTGACTCCAGACTCACAGCAATGTAGTTCACTCTGAAATCGCCTGGCAAGCCATCTAATCATGAACAAACAAAACTAAACAGGACTACTTCCATACCAAACAGCATAAGCGGCAAGTGGTAGGCAGAGCTAGGTGATTCCACAAGCAATAGATCAGATCTAGATTCTGCAATCTTGCCATAACCAGTTACGAATGGTGGTGGACAATTAAACAAATCACTGGAGGAGGCTCCACAAATATCCCCATCCCCAGTAATGGGAGTGCCTTATTACATTAGGCCAATAGACAAGCTTGAAGCACTCACAGCAATCTTCTGTCAGAAGGGCTGAGTGACCACCAAGGGTTATGGACCTGACCAAACCCCCTCAAAACAGATCGAACAGACAGCCTAAACTCTAACGTTTACCTTATTTAGAGACAAGCATAAGGCGCTGTGTTACAGATGTAATTTGATTGGTCAAATTACTAAGAGTTAAGCAAAACACACTTTAGTCTTACACCACCACTAAAATACAAGAAATGAAAAGAACTGGCGTACATTTAACTCTATTGAAATACTTTAATTATTTTTAACTGCTACTCATCTTCTGTTCCTATATAGCAGCATCCCATAAACACACCCTTGGCAAAAGCAAATTCACCAAAACAGATTTCCCTTACTTGCTATCTCCTCCAGTCCAGGAGAAGGAACGCTGACAGAATGAATCTACCAGCAGTGAGAGAACTGAAGCTTTTTGCGGCAGCAGACTGAGAGCTGTATCTAACAGTTTTAACTCCAAAACCCCACCTTCAACAATTGAAAGCAAAAACTAAAACCCTGGGTCTGTGTGAGCCTGACTCCATCCACTCATGTTTCTTTTGTCTAATTCAAAAAAAACACTCAAAGACTTTACTCTGCTTTCCATGGAGCTGACACCTTGGTGCCAGGTTGACAACTCCCCACTTCAAGAGAAACAGGACAGAACAAATTCCTTTTAAAGGAACTTCTAGTCACATAAGCTACAACTCAGGAGTGTGATGGCCAACTCCTCACTTTGTCAAGGGTAACCAGGGATGGGCAATAGATACAGGCCCAGCCAATGATGACCGCATTCTATTAATTTTTTTTAAGTTCTTACACCTTGCCATTACTGAATCCCTGCATTGTTGGAATATGAAGAATATATTCTTCAGTCCTAAAGGAATACTCGTAAAGCTTCCTTGTTTGGTCACAAATGGAAAACACAAAAAGCCATTAAGGGGCATCTGCCAATAAAGATTTAACTCAAACCATCCTTTGGATTCTTCAGGATATCCTCTGTGTGGGATATTGCAGCTGCAGCAGACGTTCAGTGCACTGTTGTTAAAAGAAAAACCCTTTATACAGTGTCCTTCCAGAGTACCGGACATCTCTAACCGGACAGTGAATGAAGAACTTTTTGAAGTTCTTGCTGCTATGTAGGAAATGGGAGAACTGATTACACACAATAAACCCTACAAACAGCAACATGATGGCGACTTGTTCATCTGTTTTGTTGTGATGTTGACTGTAATTAATATCAGTCAGGACCCCAGGGATAACTCTCCTACTCTCCTTTGAAATAGTGCCATGGGATGGATTACATCCATCCAAGCTGAGGGGGTGGGGGCTCTGTTTCACACTAAAGACAGCATCACAGACTGTGCAGTGGCCTCCTCAATACAAACAGCCTCCCTCTTTGTTTTCCAACCCTGGAGCAGGACAATGAAGCTATTGCCTTGTTACCTGGGCAAGAGTGCTACCCATTGAGCCACAGCTAAAGTTATGACAATCTAATAAAAACTTAAAGGCAAAGACTGCCTTAGGTTGTGGAACAGCACTAAATAAAAGCAAAGTACTGGGAATGCTGGAAATCTATAATAAATACAAAAGTGTTGTAGAAACTCAGCAGGTCTGGCAGCATCTGTGGAGAGAGAAACAGAGTTAACAGTTCAAGTTGAACCAAAATTCCAAAAGAGTCCTACCGGACTAGATGCTGCCAGACCTGCTGAGTTTCTCCTGTAATTTCTGTTTTTATAAAGGAACAATGTTGATGCTTCTACTCCTGCGCTTCCAGAGCGATGTGTTCCTTCAGATTGGGAGGAACAAGGAAAGCCATGTGCTGCACTCAATTTGAAGTGTCTGGGTTAATGATTCTTCCAGAGTTTGATGTGCCCAGGAATGATGAGTAAAGTAATTCTTGGATTTATGTTGTTTTATGTTGAAAACTTGACAAATGTGTTCAATATGAGCCTGTTGATGTAAATATCGACAGAGACGTTGCCTCTGCTGAATGCTCAAACTTTGCACCTGAAGTCAAACTTTCTTAAAATAAAAGCAAATGTGCATAATCAAAATATAAGTTAGGCAGTTTGATAAAACAGTTAAGTGGAAAAAGTCAGAAAACTGAAGCAACCTGTCCCTTTTCAATCCACTAATTCAACATACAAATTCCTTTTATTACAAGGCATTTCTGTCTGTAATTCCTCACGGCACTGGCTTTTATAATCAAGAATCATAATCAACTTAAAGCAAATGTTCCAACATGTTTTGATAAATAGTAAGTCAAGAACAGATGCCACATCAGCACCAGGTACTGAAATGAAAGTATCCTGTGGGTTCTGTTTGAAGCTGAGTCTGGTGGGTAGCTGTATTTATATCTGAGAAATACATTTTTAATTTTCCTTTGCATCAATCAGATTTTGAAATGATGTCTCAGCCTGTCTTGTTTCAATTGAGTTCTGTCTGAAGCTATCAAAAAAGATGAACACAGGATGTAGAGGATGTCTAGCAATTTAACAGCAAACTAACATACAAGGTACATTGGCAGGGAGCTTGTGGCAAATCCAGTTCACATTAAACTCTAACACGGCAGACGTGACTACCATCTTCAATCTTCTGAGGAACAGAAAGTGAAACCTGTATCTATAGTAAATCTATAATGGGTCGGTGCTGTGGTTTACTTACCATTTACCATTTAATAAACCTTTAATAGGCAGTTTCTAGCCTAAGCCAGGTTTTACTCATGTTTTTATTTTACTGCTTTGCAATTCTGTGTACAATCACACACAGCGTGTAATATAGTCCAGAAGCCAACTTTTCCAATCAATTTCTGTGTACACCATAAATTACTTGAAAATTGGAAGTTAATTAAACCAACAATGCACCACATTGCTCTCTTCAGATGTACAGTATCATTTGCCTGTAACATATTGCATGACTGTACTCCTCCTCGCCTGTTTGGGCAAAAATATTTCACTTACTCTAAGTCTCCTCATTATCAACTTACATTATTTTTTAACGGTCAGTTTCCTCTTCACTCATTCCACTGCAAGTCTTGATAGATGGCTAGCTGCTTTCTTGTGCCTTCTCCAGACCAACATTGCTTTTTCAAGTGTCAAGTATTGGCAGTTTATTCAACAAACTATCCTGTATTCCTAGAAACATCTTACATACATACTTCTAGCAGTGATTGCAGAATGCAAGAAACAAGAATCCCAGAAAATATCCCCTTCCTAATTCAGCCCAATTTGAATTAGTGTGAATTTCAGTGCCCTGCTGAGAACATAAATCGAGACCCAAGATGGAAAGAAATATTTTATGACACGAAAGCTATTAGATACAAGCTAAAATATAGTTATTCACTGTTTGCTGAGTGGTTAAACAAGGCAATGTCCTGGTGTTCAAATCTTTGGCTGGGTGAGCAATTTTCTTTGATCAGTTTTGCAGGATTTTAATGGAAACTGACAAACTCCAATGGACCTTCCATCACAAGAAATTGAGCCCCACTTTATTGGCCTTTCGCACCTCCTAGTCACATTCGCTTCTTCTCTATATCAAGCAATAATAATATCATTGTCTGTTTATCAGAACTATGTAACGTGTAAAGGATTTGTCAAATACATGACAATAAACGATATCCTATTCTTCTTAAGCAACAAGAGCAGAGCCTCATAATTCATTCTGTAGTCTTCTGCTAAAACTATCCAGTGTCTTACTCTTCTTACTGCTCTGTGGGATATGCCAGTACTTTCGGAGATCGAAGAGCCCAGGCGATGTTGCAGCAACAAGACTTTTGTGTCAATGGAGGAATTGAAATGGACCAAATTGAAGAGAGTTATCCCAATTTACATCGTATGACACTCAACACCTAATTTTGTGCAAACAGGGCTGAGCAACTATTTATAACTTCAATACAAAATGTGAATATTGCTGTAAAAAGTCACATTCTGACAAAGCTTTTGTCTTGCACTCTCAGGATAATTTGCAAGAATACCAATTCAAGGGAAAAACTAGCATTTGTACTGCATGAGAGGAGTGCTGATTGGTTGGCGAGTGGACTCTAATGGGTAGAACTATTGCCATGGAGAATGTACCAATGAATGATGACTGGCAGCTAACTGCCAGGCTTTGTTTACACTTTAAACTAAACAGGTTGAGTCTGATTGATGTGAGAAATGAACCAGAGAATAACTAGGTGCCTTGAGTGTACATGCTCCATCTACTCTACGTTAATATATCTAACTTCCAGAACATACAAATACACTGTACTGACTGACAATCTTAAACAGATTACTAGTGCAATTTTTCCACACAGTGGATTATCTACCAGCTGCTGTTCAACTGCAAACACATCTATTACTGAACATTGTGTGTAAGTTTTGCAAGCTAGTTAGGTCTGGTCAGTGGGTTGCTTACTGAAAAATAAACAAAAGAACATACTGTTTTATATGATCTGTAAGTCTTAGGATGTAGAGCTGAGAGACCAGGAAATGTGGGGAGATGGCAGCGTAGTGGTAATGTACTGGATTAGTAAACCCAGAGTCTCAGGCTGATGCTCTGGGGACCTGCGTTTGAATACCATGTAAGGTGATGAAGTTTAAAGTCAACATTCTGAAATTAAAGGCACCATAGAAGCACTGTTGCAAAAATCCTTTTTGTTCACCAATATCCTATAGGGAACAAAATCTGCCATTCTGACCCAGCCTGGCCTCCATGTGACTCTCGGCCCACAGCAATTTGGTTGACACTTGACTGCCCTCTGGGCAATGAATGCTGGTCTTGCAGCTCCCTCATTCCACAAATGAATAAAACAAAATGCTGCCAGCAGAGAAATTCAAATACCATGTTATTAAAGTGTGATAGACAGAATGTTAGCTTGACAGCAACCTTCGATAAGGGGCAGACCCCATTCCTGTTGCGACTGCATTGTAGCAGCGTGAAAGTCGTTGTTCAAACCTTTGGTTCTTATTAATTTCATCTTTTGTGAAATAAATCTGTTCTGCTGTTAGAGAAATTCTACAGCCTCGGGTCACTAGGGTTCAGTGATTGACCATCAGACTGACTAAAAAAAAAGCATGATCTATCTGCTTCGCTCCTCACAGATGTTGCCAGACCTGCTGAGTCTCTTGTGCACTTTGTTTTATTTCAAATCTCCAGTATCCAATATACACAGCTTTTACATGATCTATAAAGTCACATTTCGCTCTGGGATCTGACTTGCCCAGCATTACCGTCAGCTGGGCTCAAAAGTGGAAGCTCTTGACTGAGATTAGATGTAACTGAATTTAAGAGAGTCTTCTAAACAAATGGGTACTTGGAGGCTCTGGTTATAACGCAAGAATATTGTGAAGTTTATTTACCTTTTGATTGGTTACAAAGGGTTAATTTGGTTTCAAACCTTGCTAAAAGTGAATTTGCAAAGTGGCTTATTTGGGCCACACTTTGGGACAAGGCTGTGCAACACATACAGGAGACGGTGTATGGCCTGTATTGAATCATGGAGTTCCCCAAGGACAAAAAGCAGAAGTTTGAAATATTTTGCCATGAGTGGATTTTATTGGAAGTTTGTTACAAAATTTAGTACTGTGGTGGCTCCTTTGACAAATTTCTTAAAGAAAGGCAGAAAATTTGAACAGACACAAAAATATCATGACATTCAAGGCTACAGGCCTAATGCTGGAAGGTGGGACTAGCGTAGTTTTAGCAGTACAGACTTGCTGGGCTGAAGGAACTCTTCTGTGCTGAATGATTTTAGTACCTTCAACAAATTGAAAGCTCTGCTGTTAACTGTAATGGCCCTAGCAGCACTGAATGATGAAAAATCATTCCAACTAATTGTGAATGCTACTGACATGTTACAGGTGCAACTTTACAAGATGTAGAAATGATGGAACAGCCTGTCAGCTTTTCCTTGACGAAATTAAATCCACGTCAATAGAAATATTTGACGGTGGAGAAGGAGATATTGCCTCTGTGTTGACTATTATTAGCCTGAAATTTACAACTCTAACAACAGTGAAGAAAACGTTATTTAAACCAATCAAGTCCCTTGATTTCTTTTGGGAGATATTTCAGGGTAAGAAGTTATGATTATTTTGGTAGTGTTTAATCCTGTAGCAGGGCAATTTAAAAATCATTCATGAGCTTGGAAAAGACAATGTTTTATGAAGGGTACATACTGAGAAAACTAAATGCTGTGATCCAAATGTACTTATGTAAAAATGATTTCCATGAAACTCATTCAACATACAATGCCAGTGTAATAGAAATAATTTTTAAAAAAAACCTTTTATTGATGGAAAATGAAAATGCCTCTTAAAGATACATTTCATTCTTTTTTGAGAAGACCTGTGATGCAAAGTATCTAATACATTCATATCATTTTTGGAGTTTGGATCTCAAAATAGAAGCAATGAGTTTTGGTTATTTTTGTGAAGAGCTTTCCTTTCAAAAAAAAAGCTAGATTACAACCTTCTTATAGAATAGTGACCTCATTCAGTATGTGTCAGAGTGACTGTGGACCACTGACTGTGAATGGAGTAAGATATTAATACTGTGATGGTTTGTAACAGGCAGAGTGAAAATTAGCTGATAGTTTATTTTCCATTTTGAATAATGAAGGGTTGATTTTACTTTAGAGAACCCAGAGCCTGGAAGTTTTAAGACCATTCCAGAGAAGACTTCACTGAGTCAGAAATGAGTTTAGTTTCCTCTGCTTGCAGGAGTATTGGATAGTTCAGGAGAAACAAGAAGAAAAATGTTGACTGAGAAGTAGTATTGGCCAGGACATGGTTTAACTCCTTTGTTCTTCAAAATAGTGACATTGAACCTTTTGCATCTCGAGGGAGCAAATGGCACCTTGGTTTAAAATCTAATTGTGAAGATGGTACCTCAGACAGTTCCCAGTAGTACACTGGCATGTTAGCCTTAACTGTGTTCAAATCCTGGAGTGGAACCTCAACACAGAACATTGAGTTTCAGACTAGAGGGAATATGGGCACTATTAGCAAAGACATGGCTAATTGCCACTGTGAAGTGACCCTTAAAAAGAGTGGGGGCCAGTCACTTTATTGACCTGTTTCAGTCATAAAGACATTCCCAAAGTGCTATTAAGTATCAAATTCCATAATTTTGTCCCAGTTACTATGAAGGAATGGTGATACATCTCCAAGTTGCAATGGTTTGAGACGTGTAGGAGATTGCGTTCGTATGTTTGCTGTGCTTGTCAGTAGAGGAATTAGTTTGTGAAGGGCTACTACATAAGCTTCAGTAATTTGCAACTACGGATTGTCTGGATTGCACGTGTTGTAACCGCAGTACACAAATGGTTGTGAGGCTGGATGTTTACTTGAACAGATGGACCACTGACCAAGTGACTGCTTTGTCTTCAATTGTGCTCAGTTTCAAGTGTCGCTGTAGTTGCACCCAAGCAGGCAGTGCAGAATATTAATTCACTCACACTCCTATCCTGCACCTTTGAAATGGTGAGAATCTTTGGCAGATGATGTGGTGATCTACTTACTGAAAAATAGCCAGTCTCTGCTCAAGTAGCCAAAGTAGTTATCTGCCTGCTCCAGGTGAACCATTTGGGCAAATCTCAATCTGTTGATAGTAGACAAAAATGAAACAAAGGATTATGGATGCTGGAAATTCAAAACGTAAATAAAAATTGCTGGAGAAACTCAGCAAGTCTGGCGGCATCTATGGAGAGAGAAAACAGTATTAACATTTCAGATCTAGTGACCCTTCTTCAGCACTTCTGAGTTTCTCCAGCAATTTCTGATGTTGACAGTGGATTCTGCAATGGTCATATCATTGAATGCCAAGGGAAGATAGTTAGACTCAATCCTGCTGATGATGGTCAGTTAACGCCACTGGTCTGCCATAAACATTACTTGCCCCTCATCAGCTCAAGCCTGATGTTGCATAGATGTTGATGCACTTGGTCAGGAATGTCTTCAGTATCAGAGGCATCACCTTTAAAGCCAGTTTCTGTCCTTTAATTGGATTAAAGCAAATCTGCACCTCAACCTCACTTATCTACCTTTTCTCGACATCTTATCTTACACAAGGGAGAAGATGGCACAATAATAATGTCATTGTACCAGTAAACCAGATGATTAGACTAATGCTGTGTTAACACTCCAAGAAATGGGAACTTTAATAAATGTTTCTTTCTAGAGACAGTACAGAATTTCTTGAGAAATTGTTTTCCAGCGAGAGAAAGATAAGTTTCTGGAAATATCAGGGTCTCTTGATCTAGGTTTCCATTCTTAGCATGCCTAAGTTGACAGGATGGTGGCCTAGGTGTTTCTTTATCTTTACAAATGCTTAGAAAGGAACAGGAAATGGTCTCTAGAATGGCACAAACTAAAAGCTCATTGTGACCCAAAAGAGATGGGGGAAAAGAGAGGTGACTATCTTATGTTTAACATGCTGGCTGTATTAATTGGTAAGAAATGTTAAACAAGTGATTGATAGAGGGCAAATAATCAGGCCCTAGAAGTAAAATATATTTATGAATCTTCATCAGGCAGTTACCTTCTTCAGATGGAAGATGGACAAGGAAAGACAGAGTAAGACCCAGGGCAGAGATTGCTAACACCTTGGTTAGACAGCAGGATACTGCCAGCACAAACTGCTGAGATCGCCACAAGCTTCGCTGTCTGTTCCTCCTCTGGTATCAGTAAAATACCCTCAGAAATATAAACCCCATGACCTATTTAGACAATGTATTGCCTGTAAGCTGTAGGCTCTTAATAAACAACCTTAAAATTACTGATGAACTGTCGACTGCCTATTTTATGTATCTGCAGCCATCAACCCCAAAAATTATGAGTTTAACTTCCACCACAGAAGCTAGTGGAGATGGAATTCAACTAATAAATCTGGAAAATGAAATTCATCTCAGTAATGGTGACCATGACAACAGTTGGCAAACACTAAGAAAAATAAATCATCTAGTTCACTGATGTCCTTTAGGGAAGGAAATTTGTCATCATTATCAGTCTGGTCTACATGTGACTCCAGATGCACAGCGAAGTAGTCAACTCTTAGATATTTTCTGAAACACCCCTAGAAAGTTACTCAGTTCAAGGGCAATCAGAACTGAGTAACAATGCTCCCCTTGCCAGTGATGGGCACATTCCAGGAAAAAGTGAACAAAGCAGAATGAAAATTTGCTTGAAATTTAAGATTTCAAATCATACATAAATCACTGCCTTTTGGGAAGAGAATTCCAGATTTCCATCACTCTATGCAAGGAGGTGTGTCCCAATTCTGTCGCTAAATGGTCCGGCTTTAATTTTAACATCATGCCTTTTGGTGCTGGATCTCCTCAATCCATCAATTTCAGGAAATACTTTATGAATATCTACCATTCACAATCATTTTAAGTATCTTAATTTGAGCATTTCAGCTTTTTAAAGGAATATCACAGTCAAAGTTGTGCAAATTGCCCTCAATTTAACTGATTCAGCCTTGGTATCATTTTGGTGAAGCTGCTCCATCAGCCTTCAACGCACAATATTTTTTCTCATAATATTAAAGGCTCTCTGTCCAAATGCGAATGCTGTACAATTGATGCATTACTTACTTGAAGGAAAGGCTGATGTTACTTTGAGTACTTGGCTACTGTGTTTTGGCAGTTTGTGTACAAGGCAACTAAACCCTTTATCTTCCTACAGAGCTTTTAAACTCTGATAATTAAGGAAAATAGTCTGATTTGTCCTTCGCTCATTCATAGTGAATAGCAGCAGTGAATGACAGACTGCATTGAGGACAAAGTGGAACATTAAGTTCAGTTAGTAAGGAACTGAGGTGAGGAAGAGATGGAGGTGTTTCTTTCTTTATCAACCATGGTCCACCTCCAGATCATCAGTTGAAAAGCTGCACAAAAGGACTGCGTTTGAAACAAAGGAAGATACAATCGTTCCAGCCGTGAATAATGTGGGCTGTGGTGAAAAGTTGGGAAGATTGAGAGATAGGCATCAAGAGCAAAAGGTTGCATTTTTAGCCAAGTGCTGGATAACGAAAGGCCTATTTGCTGCTTGCTCTTCCAAATATCCATCTTGGACACCTAGCACCAAAATATCAGGGCAGAATCAACTGGCAGTGACCAGAATAACAGAGTTAATGCTGAATCCAAAGTGATTCTGCCTCAAAAATCAGTCTGAAGTCTTATGGGACTCAAGACACTAACTCCATTCTTGTCTCTATTGATGCTGCCAAACCCGTTGTGTTTCTCTTAAATTTTCTGTGATCCAGTCACAGTACAACTCTGCACTTGCATTGCTGTGAGCGCACTGACACCTTTCATTGGAATGCTGTAGCAAGGATATTTGGCACACAGAGACAGGCACCCTGCTCATGGCTTCAACCAATCAGGGAGCATTTCAGGGCTGCTCACTCACTCTCTTTAGACTCATTCATTTTTGCCTACTTGCCTCACCTTTTTGAACTTTGCTGCGCAAACCAGAGCTTAAAAGTTCAAGTCTTTCTATCTTGGCCTGCCTTTTAGTGCACAAACTAAGCTAGAGTTTATTATGTTTGCCAGTAGTCATCAGGAACTGGGGGTGAGGGGAGGGGTGGATGTGTTACTATACTGCCTTAATCTCATACCTATACCACTTGAAAGCCATGTACATACTAACATAATCTGTGTGCTTCAAGTAAATGGCAATGTCTCAGAATCTATACAGATTGGTCCTCAAACAAGAGAGACATCCTTTTCATTGGGGAGGTCCTGACAGTCAGTCAGAAGCAATCTCTGATATCATTCCAGGGGCTTAGGCACAGTTAGTTGACTTCAAGAGGTGGTCATGGTCAGGGGGTTCGCACCTCAATAACATGGATAATAAACCACTGTCAGCTCCATGGGTCCAGCACAACCAGTCTGAGTAATCGCAGGAAGTGGGGAGATGAAGATACTCATGTTCCACTCAACCTGTAAGTTCAAAACCTATGGGATTGACAAGGAGGGTTACCAAGAAGTGAATGTATACATCTCGGAGGCTCACCAGTTGACTGGATGACTGTTCTGCAATGCCAGGTGACATAAACATGTGGTTTTAATTTCCATACTGTCCGAAGTTACCAAGGAGGACTCTCCTTCTCAACCCCTCTCCTCACCTGAGATTGGTAATCCTCAGGTTAAACCACCACCAATCATCTATCTGTAAAGAGAAAGCAACCTCATGATCTGGTAGGACCATGGCAACTTTACCTTAACAACAGTAAGAAGGTGAGCCATAGACTCATGGCATGAGTGAGTTCTGTGAATGTTTCATTCTTAAAGGAATTAACTTCATTTTGAGTGATGTCAGGCCCTTCAGAGACAGCAATACTCTAGTAAAACTGAAAGACAATTGTGAGGACCACATGCAGTGCAAGCCTTGGGCATTAACTTATTCATGGAAACTAAATGCTAGCCCCATGCACTTTTGACCATTTTATGCAGCAATAGTAATCAATGTCAGTTAGAGCTCTGATCCACAGCTGCCGAAGTAGCAAGCACCTGTCAAACTCTCCCACCCTGAACTGATGCAAGAGCTGTTAATTTCACATCTTGAACTAGAGAAGCTTGTGCAATGCTAATGGTGGTTGGGCTTTTTACCTTTAATGCTGCAGTTGCAGTTAGACATACACTCACACGTCTGAAAGTGGGAGAGAAAGAGAATAAGGATAGAGAAAGAATGATGAAAAAACAGAATAAGGAAGGAGAGAGACAACACTTTGGTGTAAGGGTTTCAGTTTGAGAGTTCCAAACCAAATGTTGTGTGGTTAGATCCCTGAACAGGTTATCTCAAGCTGAGAACGTCTGAATTCGGGTGTGTGAATAATCAAGGAAGACTATCAAACTCTTAAAACCATGAATTGAAAAAAAGTATACCAAATCTACAGATAATAGAGATAACACAGTGTGCAGTTATCTCTCACTCCGGCATCGGCAGTTCTTACTATCTCTTATCAAATTAAGAGATGTGAAAATGAAGTGAATGCTATCTTGGTGTTTTAAGTACAGTAAAGTGGTATGTGATTATATTGATTTGAAATGTTGTACATAAACAGTTTGGTTTAGTCTAATATATTTATTATTTCTTTCTTGTAATATTAAAGAGAAGTTCATTAAAACCAAATAAGCAGAATTAAATGTTTCAGTGGAAGACCACCTTGTTAAATGAAAAAGGACAAATTATGATCTACCAAGCCAGATTTCAGTCTGGGATCTGACCTGTCCAGTAATAACAGCAGCTTGCATCACAACAGTTGACTCCTGATATCAGGATCAAGGATGTCACAGAGCGACCACAGAACATTCTTCTAGTGAGGATATTAAGCAGAGATTGTTGTTCACATTAATACCAATGATATGAACATGACAAAAGATCTAATCCTGCAGTAAGAATTAATGGAGCTAAGTAGAAAATTTGCAAGGTGGACCTCAAAAGTGGCTTTCTCCCAAATGCTCCCAGTACCATGCACCACAGAAATAGAAGGTTAAGGCAGGTGACTCTGTGGCTAGGAAGTTGGTGCAGGAAAAAGGGGTTTAAATTCCTAGGGCATTGGGACTGACTGGGAGATGGCATCTGTATAATTGAGAAGGGCAGCACCTGAACTGCGTTCACTTGGTCTGAGTTCCTTGTTATAACAAGGTGTAGAGCTGGATGAACACAGCAGGCCAAGCAGCATCAGAGGAGCAGGAAAGCTGACGTTTCAGGCCCAGACCCTTCTTCAGAAATACTATCTCTGAATTCCTTGTGGCAGGTTTTGCTAGTGTAGTTGTGGAACCTATAAACTAACTCTCCAGGGGCATGGAAACCAGCAGAGTATTAAACAGTGATATCAGGGTACACACAAAAAAATACTGAGACAGACAGATATCAGGAAAATAGGTAACACTAATAGTTGGAATAAAGGAGACATTAAATTTTATAAATCAGGGTTACACTTAATTTATGTTAATGCACAGAATATAGTAAATAAGATTGACATATGTCCTCCCTGTGTCTAATCTTCCCAGCTCGTTTGGAATTTTATATGTTCCAATCAGAACCCCTCTTATCCTTCTGAATGCGACTGAATAGAGGCTTAGTCAAAACAGTCTCTGCTCAAAGTTCTGGTATCAGCCTAGCGAACATCAGCGGCACTCCCGCTAAAGGAAAGCACATCCTTTCTGAGCAGGGAGACAAAAACCGCATACAATACTCCCAAGTGGCTCTGTATAACTGCATCAAGATATCCCTACTTCTGAACTCAAAGTCCTCTTACAATGAAAGCCAATATACCATTTCCCTTCCAAATTGCTTACTGCATCGGCCTGACTACTTTCACTGACTGGTGGACAAGGGCACCCAGATCCCTTCGTATATCCACACTTCCTAAATAACATAACCATAACATAACCAAAACAAAACCCCCTCGTCCTCACACACTACCCCACCAACCTCCAAATCCAACGCATCATCCACCGACACTTCCGCCATGTGCTATCTGACCCCACCACCAAAGGCAATTTTCCCTCCCCATCCTTATCTGCTTTCCGGAAGGACCACTCTCTCCGTGACTCCCTTGTCCGCTCCATACTCCCCTCCAGTCCCGGCACTTTTCCTTGTAACCGCAGGAAGTGCTACACCTGCCCCCACACCTCCCCCCTCACTCCCATCCCAGGCTCTAAGAAGACCTTCCACATCAAACAGATGTTCACCCGCACATCTGCTAATGTGGTATTCTGCATCCGCTGTACCCGTTGTGGCCTCTACATCGGGGAAACCAAGTGGAGGCTTGGGGACCGCTTTGCAGAACACCTACGCTGGGTTCGCAACAAACAACTACGCCTCCCGTTGCAAACCATTTCAACTCCCCCTCCCACTCCTTGGACAGCACGTCCATCCTGGCCCTCCTGCACTGCCACAATGATGCCACCCAAAAGCTGCAGGAACAGCATCTCATATTTCGCTTGGGAACCCTGCAGCCCAAGGGTATCAATGTGGACTTAACAAGCTTCAAAATCTCCCCTCCCCCAACCGCATCCCAAAACCAGCCCAGCTCTTCCCCGCCTCCCTAACCATTCCTCCCACCTCAAGCCCCACCCCCATCTCCTACCCACTAACCTCATCCCGCCTCCTG
>JAHRHZ010000046.1:10357268-10391107 GCA_024137785.1 Ginglymostoma cirratum
CCCCCCTCTCCCTATTTATTTCAGAATCCCCTTCCCCTCCCCCATTTCTGAAGAAGGGTCTAGACCTGAAACGTCAGCTTTCCTGCTCCTCTGATGCTGCTTGGCCTGCTGTGTTCATTCAGCTCTACACCTTGTTATCTCAGATTCTCCAGCATCGGCAGTTCCTACTATCTCTTCCTAAACAATATGCTGCTTTTCACACCAAAGTGCATTCTTGAACATGACAGTGTGGATATAAAATTTGCTGAGTGTTAGGAAACAAAGTAACAGTTAATGGATATCTTTCTGACTCGGGGAAGGTTTGCAGTGGAGTTCCCCAGGGCCTGTATTGAGAGACTTGCTTTTCTGGATTTATATCAATTATCCAGATCTCGGACTCCAGGTGACAATTTCCAAATTTATACATGATACAAAACTTGCACGCATTATAAGCTATGCAGAGAGTGTACAACTTCAAAAGAACATTACCAAGTCAGAGGAGTGGTCAGGTTGGTGGTAGGTAAGTTCATTATGGTGCAGAAGTGTGAGGTGATGTCGAAAGAACATGGAGAGACAGCAAAAAGTAAAGGCCACCTACTCCAAAAGGTACGTCTGAGCAGAGAGACCTCGGTGTATACGTGCTTTTAAGTCTTCAAACATGACAGAAAGTGGAGACAGTGTTGAAGTATACAGAATCCGAGGCTTTATTAATAACTACAAGAACAAGGAGGTTACGAAAACCTTCGATTAAAAGTAGCTCTGACTTCAATAATCATGAAGTGCTTCGAATGGCTGGTCTTGGCCCACATCAGTTCCAGTCTCCCAGCCTGACTTGATCCCCTACAGTTTGCCTAACGACACAACAGGTCCACAGAAGATGCCATATTCCTAGCCTTTCATGCATCCCTGGAACATCTGGACAACAAAGACACCCACATCAGACTCCTGCTCGTTGAATACAGCTGTGCCCTCAACACCATTTTCCCCTCCAGACTGTGTAATCTTGGTCTCGGCTCCACTCTCTGCAACTGGATCCTCAGTTTTCTGACCCACAGACCGCAATCAGTGGGGACAAGTAACTGCACCTCCGCCACAATAACATTCAACACTGGAGTCCCCCAGGGATGTGTCCTTAGCCCCCCACTATACTCCTGTACATCTACGACTGTGTAGCCAAATTTCAAACAAACTCCATCTACAAGTTTGCTGATTACACCACCGTAGTGGGACAGATATCTAACAACACATCAAAATACAGAAGAGATATAGGGAACTTGGGGATGTCGTGCAATAAAAACCGATCTGTCTCTCAACGTCAGCAAAACTAAAAGAACTGATCATCGAATTCAGAAAGAAAGGAGGAGAACATGCTCCCATCTACATCAATGGAGCGGAGGTTGAGAGGGTGAACAGCATCATGTTCCTTGGAGTGACGATAACTGACGACTTGTCCTGGACTTTCCACGTAAAATGAGACAGCCAAGAAAGCACAATAACGCCTCTTCCTCAGATGGTTCAGGAAATTTGGCATGTCCATAAAGTCCCTCACCAATTTCTACAGATGCACCATTGAAAGCATACTGTCTGGGTACATAACGGCCTGGTATGGCAACTGCTCTACCCAGGACCGTAAGAAACTACAGAAGGCAGTGTGCACAGCCCAGACCATCTTTGAAGCCAACCTTCCATCCATGGACTCTATTTCCACGGCTCGCTGCCGCAGAAAGGCGGTCAACATCATCAAAGACCCATCACACCCTGGTAATGACCTCCTATAACCTCTTCTCTCAGGTAGAAGATATAGAAGCCTGAACATACACACAAGCCGGTTCAGGAACTGCTTCTTTCAGATTATCAGATTGTTGAATGGGCTCTAGCCTCAAATAATGTAACCTGCAACATAACCTGTATGCCTCTAAGTCTTTTTGATCTGTACATCCTTTGCTTGCTGTGATCTGCCTGTACCACTCGTAAACAAAGCTTTTCACTGTATTTCAGTACAGGTGACAATAAAATTAAAATTAAAACCAAAACCAAAACCAAAATCAAAATCAGTTAAATACTGAACGTGTAGTATATTGTACAGTTCTTGGTACAACACTTTCAGGAGGATGTGAATGCATTGAGAATAGTGCCAAAGAGGCTTACAAGATAGCTTCCATGGCTGGAAAGCTTCAGTTATGACAACAGATTGGCGAATCATAGCACAGCATCATCGTAGTA
Source organism: Ginglymostoma cirratum (assembly GCA_024137785.1). Taxonomy (NCBI): domain Eukaryota; kingdom Metazoa; phylum Chordata; class Chondrichthyes; order Orectolobiformes; family Ginglymostomatidae; genus Ginglymostoma; species Ginglymostoma cirratum. The sequence goes on from JAHRHZ010000046.1 coordinate 10,359,471, forward strand.
TATCATATCATAGCATAGCATCCCTACAGTGTGGAAACAGGCCCTTCAGCCCAACAAGTCCACATTGACCCTCAGAGCATCCCAACCAGACCCATCCCCCTATGACCCACCTGATCTACCCATTCCTCAACACTATGGGCTGTGGCCAACCCACCTACCCTGCACATCTTTGGACTGAAGTTGGAACTGTTTTCCTTGTGGAGGACAAGACTAAGAGGAGATTTTACTGAGGTTCTGAAAATCATTATAAGGATTAGACAGAGTAGACAGGGATGAGAAGGGTACGAATTTGAAGTGATTTGAAGCAATGCAAGAAGAAACTTTTCTCCGTATAGAGCGAGGTTCGGATCTGGAACGTTGGGGGCAGGTTCAATCAAGGCATTCAAGAGTATATTATTTGCTTAAAATATCATCTAATAACCATCAGTGCATGGGAAGAAGGTAGGAGAATATTAGTAAGCCATGATGTTAAATTGTACAGCCAGTGTTAAATGGTCATCTTTTGCACTGTAACAATTCTGTGATTCTCTAACTAAACTACATCTACGTTAGTTGTCTCACTTAGACCAAATTCCTCTACAACGTTCAGCACCCATTCACATCTTAGACTGTCATTTGCAAACTTGTACATATGGCTCCTTCATCAAAATCATTAGTATATAATAGAAGCTGAGGCCCCAATCTGGATCCTTGAGCACTCCAATCATATCCTGTTAAATACAGAATTAATTCTTTAACCTCATCTTTGTCTCATACTTACCAACCAATTACCAACCTTTGTCAGAAGGTGATTTCCAATTCCATGTACTTTCATTTTTATTGACATAATCATTAGCACACAATCTGATCAAATGCTTTCTGGAAATTTGTACACACAACAATCAGAGATGCTTTCACTTTGGTGGAGGTGATTGCTCCATAACATTTAACAAAATTAGACAATCCATTTTAAAAACTTCAATTAAATTATGCATAAAAGTAGTTAAGACCCGAAGGATCCATGACTTGCAGCTATAAAACTGCTGCACGGGCTACAAGCTGAAACACAATGCTAAAGCATTTGGCCAAAGGCTTACATTGTTTAACAAAGGATGTGTAGGTACCTTGAAAACAAATCTCTTCATGAAGAAGTAAGTAAATAATGTTACTATAGACATCAAATAAAGAAACAATCCAATAACAGCAAAACACCAGAAACAAACTTGTTCAAAGTATTTTTTGTAACGTTAAAAAAGTACAGTCACAAAATAGAATACACAGCTATAAAACGGCTGCAGATTATTTATGAAAATAGTGTGAATATATAAATTCTACAGTATTTACCTCTGCTGATACATATATTGCAGCTAGCAGGTTTCAATTGCTCCATCTCATTTATACTATACAGCCAGTGTCCAAATTAAACACTCATGATTAAGACTTAAAGAATTATTACAAATAATTACATACTTCAACAGCAATGAGTTCCGTCTGCAATTGTTTCATTAAGCAAGAAGTTGAGCAGGAAATGAACAATATTGATTTGTTTATTCAGATCAGAATGTCTAAATGGTGTACTGATAATTTCATTTCCACATTTGTGTATATATACACACATACACACATACTCATACATATATACACACAGTAGTGCTGTTTTACATATATAGTCAGTCCGTTGATATTCATGTGCTTGGATTAGTATTCAGTTAATTTAAATATTTTTTCAGTGTTTCCCTACTCTGCTGAAATATTTTATACCCCAAAACATTCTGCCTGCAAACACAGGAATAATCTGCAGCATATGTTCTTTGCTCCTTTCCATTTAAAACCATTTTAAAAGAAGTCAATATGTCATTGATTGGATACAATTAGCTATCCGGAAATAAGCTGGGCACAAACAGAAAGTTAAACCTGCAGACACGAAATCTAAATAAACTGGTCCAAAAACCCAGTGCAACCCAACTCAAAACTACCAACTGTTAATCATAATCATTTGGTTTGAACTAGAAGGACAGTTTCTGCTATTTTAGAAACACTGGAGGGAAATAATTCATGACAATATATTAGATGCATGTTGATGCAATTAAATTCAAAGGATAAATTAATTTATTATTTTACAAGTAAATTTATTTTGGACAAATTATCTATAATGATGCACCTGGTCACAATTAAAAGTGATGTGAAATTCAACATGCACTAACAATATAAAACATTCTGTGGTTTAATGTTGTATTTAGCGTGTTTTCTTTTACTTAGCTGAAGTGCCATGGCACTGATCTCTATGCACTCTTCAACATTTCTGTGCAAGTATAGCTAGAAAATACATTATTACATTTATTGCTGACAGTTGCAACTGTCTGGGCAGGCTTAAGGGATATGTAGTCCAGGTACCTTTTTAACAATTATTGAATAGGAGTTCACAAAAGTCACATGGGAAAATTCTCAGTGTACTCTAGGATTTTAGATCAAAGAACTACACAAATATTGCTGAATAAATCTATTTTAAAACAAATGCATGTCATGAGTATATGATTAACAATTTCAGGGTTGACCTGGGCAGTGAGAAGGTAGCAACAAAATACAAGTCAGTCCCTCAAAAATCTTACAAATGTGGAACCTTGCAGAACATCACTTAAGATGCAAACTTCAATCTACTGTCGGCATGAGCTCAAATCTCAATGGTTCCTAGCATTAGAAAACAGCCAGTATTTCTTCAATCAATTTTTATGAAAAAGAACTGGTGCTCAATTTTGGGTTGGTTGTTTTATCAAACTTTGTAAATTCTAGTAGCTAGACATACTGGGGAAATACCAGTGTACTTAGTTAGGAAACATTTAAAATTAGAAACCTCACCCAACGTTTTAGACTCTGCTAGAAACTTGTCTACTGTATCACTTCCTAAAGATATATTTAAATGTCAGAGATGATCTACTTTAACACTGTTCACATTACTTTTAAAAAGGGGCAGCCAATATCTTATAGCAATACTGATTCTGGGATGGCTCTTCTATCCGTCTGATGCTTTCCATAATGTTGAGGACCAAACTGAGCTGTATTTGGATATTTTGTTTGTGCATGTGAATCAGGATATGGTAAAGTTCTATTATACATATGGCTACCAGCTACAGGCACACCCTGGTGGCTAAACTCTGGGAAAGGACTCTGCTGTGCATTTCGAAAACTGGGTGATCTTTGCATATTTCTTCTGTGCCTAATGTCAGTTTCTGGGTTCCAGTGTTGTTCATATTGCTCTTGCCTTCTTTTGTAATGCTGTTGGTATTCTGGCAAATGCTGTTGTGTACTTTCACATGGAATTGGATGCCTGACATAGTTGGTCGTGGTCACTGAATCATATTGTTCACTGTGGTCTAAAGGCTGTGTTGGAGTTCTGAATGTCTGAGAAGAATTAGAAAACTGGCGGCTAATAGTAAAGGAGTTCATTCTACCCTCTTGGTAGTCTGGCAAATGTGCAGGCTTCGTACCATACTGTCTATTGTCATACTGTGTTTGAGAACCAGGCATATTGTAACTGTACGATGGCAACACAGTTACGTCTTTAGCTCTGGTGGGCGAGTACTGTGGGAGGCTACCATGATACCCAGGAGGGCTAGAGTAGGATGGTGGCATAGAAGGTTGCCGCTTTACTAAAGATCTTTGTTTGGAACTTACTGATCCTGAATGAGTCCTTGGAAGTCTTGCTTGAGAATTAGCACTAATGTTGCTTGTATTGTTTGATAACGGCACTGACAATAGCCTTGAAGGACTAGTATTTTTTACCATGGCTTCTCGGGAGATAGATTGATTTCGCACTACCTCAGGCTCTCCCTTTTCCATGATCTCCTCTGCATGATTTTCATATTCATGATCTACTCCAGGAACATTGTCATATTCTGAAGCATTTGAGTCTCTCTTTGTTTCATCAACCTCTATAATAATGGCCTTCCTTCTAGCCATCAGTGACTCATCTGCAGTGGATGGAGAGTTTGGGGTATTATAGCTTCCAGTCCTGCCTTTGCCATTTGCAGAATGTTGTGAGGCTGCTTCTGAGATTTTTAAGCCTGAAGGTTTGTTCCACTTGGGTGCAAAATCCTTCCTGACAGTTGGGTTAGCATTTGTGTTCTGGTTAGCAGTAGCATTGTTAAGTTGTTTAGGGTTGCCTTGTGTCAATGCATGCTGTGGTGGGAATCCATGCTGTTTTTTCACATCAAGATCCGGCAGAACTTTCACTTTGCCTCCCTGATTTTCCAAAAGGTCAATCTTTTGTGATTTAACATTTGTCTTTTCCAAAGAGCTCTTGCCATGCCTGTTGTCAGGTTGTTTCTCCTGCGATTTCTCTTGTGATGCCTTTCTGTCTTTTCTCCTTGATGCTGGAGGTCCTACTTTAGCCGTGTTGTTTTGTCCATTGATCATGTGATTGATAACAGCTGGTTCTTGATGTTCCACTGGTACCTGGCCGAGTGATTTCTGTGGAAATTCTTCGGGTTTACCTGAAAATGAACATTGAAGAACATATTTAGAAAAAATTTAGATATTCAATTTTCAAGCTCATATTTGACTCTGATAGGATTGATGGTTTGGTTGCATGCAGATGTTAACAGATTACAAATAGCTAAATCAATTAACAGGAAAAGCACACACAACATTAAACCTTCACAACAGGGAGTCTTCAAACTGAAATTAAAACTTATATTTTCTTCCTCCCTCCATCAGAACACAAAATTCTCGAATACTACAATATTCCAGGTTTTAGATGCAATAGGAAGGATAGAAAAGGAGGCAAGAAAAGAGGAGGGTGGCTTTGTTGATTAAGGAATACTGCTGTAACTATGGATGATATTTCTGAAAAATCATCCAGTGAAAATATATGGGTAGAAATTACAAATAAGAAAGGAACGATCACTTTGATAGGATTGTACTATAGGGCCCCCAACAGTAAGAGGGAAATTGAGAAACAAATATGTAGAGAGATCCCAGATATATGTAAGCGTAATAAAGGGAGATTTTAATTTTCCAATCATCAACTGAGACAGGGAGGAGATCATCTTTCTGTTGAACCCCACGAGATGGGAGAGATACTAAATGAATATTTCACGTCAGTTTTAACTGTGAAGAAAAATGGAGTCTAGAAAATTCAGAGAAATAAACTTTAATGTTTAATCTTTAAGTTCACATTAGAGAAGAGGAAGTTTGGGTGGTCTTAGAGAATATAAAGATGGGTAAATCTCTGGGACCTGATTTAATGTATCCCAGAACGTTGTGGAAAGTAAGGGAGGAAATTATGAGACCCCTTGCAGAAATATTTGCATCATCGATATCTGGGTGAGGTGCCTGATGACTGGAGGGTGGCTAATGTAATGTTTATTTATGAAAGGCAGTAAGGAGAAACCGGGGAACTACAGACGTGTGGGTCTGACTTCGGTTGTGGGTAAATTGTTGGATGTGATTATAAAAAGTAGGATTTACGGACATTTAGAAAGGCAAAAATTGATTAGGGATAGTCAGCATGGTTTTGTGTCAGGAAAATTGTTCCCATAAACTTGACTGAGTATTTTTTAAGCAAGTTACCAAAAAGATTGATGATGGCAGAGCAGTAGACGTTGTTTATTTGGATTTTAGTAAAGCCTTTGACAAGTTTCTGCATGGTAGACGAATTAGTAAAGTTTGGTCACATGGGATTCAGCGTGAGCTTGCCAATTGGATATGTAATTAGCTTAACAGCAGGAGACAGACATAAATGGTGGAGGTAGTAGGAACTGCAGATGCTGGAGAATCTGAGATAACAAGGTGTACAGCAGGATGAACACAGCAGGCCAAGCAGCATCAGAGGAGCAGGAAGGCTGATGTTTCGGGCCTAGACCCTTCTTCTAAAGAATGCATTTTGGTACAACAAACAAGGGTAAAACTTATACAATTAATGGTAGGACCTTGGGTAGTGTTGTAGAACAGAGGGACCTGGGAGTGCAGGTACACAATTCTTTGAATTTTGCATATAGATAGGATGGTTAAAAAGGTGTTTGGCACGCTTGCCTTCATTGCTCAGTCCTCTTGAGTATAGGAGTTGGGAAGCTATGTTGAGGTTGTATAGGACACTGGCCTCTTCTGGAATACTGTGTCCCGTTCTGATCGCCCAGTCATAGGAAGGATATTATCGAGCTGGAAAGGGTGCAGATGAGACCTACCAGGATGTTGCCAGGTATGGAGTTATAAAGAAAGACTGGATAGGCTGGGACTTCTTCCACTGGAAAGTAGGAGGTTGAGAGGGGACCTGATAGAAGTTTATAAGGTAGTGACAGGTATAGATGGAGTTGAGGGTAGTTGTCTTTTCCTGAGGATGGGGGATTTCAAGACTAGGGGGTACATTTTTAAGGTGAGAGTGGAGTGATTTAAAAAAAAGTGGCAATTTATTTTTTACACAGATGGTGGTTCGCGTGTGGAATTAACATCCTGAGGAAATTGTGGATGTGGGTACAATTACAACATTTAAAAGACATCTGGATAAGTACATGAATAGGAAAGGAGGGAAATGGGCCAGAAGCAGGGAGGTGGAACTAGTTTAGTTTGGGATCATGCTCGGCATGGACTGGTTGGACCGAAGAGTCTGTTTCCATGCTGTATGAATGTATTAAGTTACATCTCTACATCACAGGCTGTTGTCTTTTATAACCTGAAATGTTCCAATCATATCCTTAATGTTATAACACCCTTATCAAAGTTAACATGCAACATGCTGTTATAAGGGTTGAAAACAAAAGTTTCAACAGAGATTTTCAATTGTCAAGTGTACAACTGTACTGAATTGTGTTTCAAAATGTGCTCTTTAAAATAAGGGGACAGTTTTCTTTGGCTTTAGGTAAGTTTGCATTGTTCGCATGAGGCTTACCATGGGCAATTAACAAGTTTACACAAAAACTATTATGTGATCAAATGTAATGCTGTAGATTAGGAAGTGTAGTAAATTTGAGATTTTGTTCACTCTACATCATGGAGCAATATCATCCTTCAAGATCACTGTGTATCTTGGTGATTAATATCAAGCTGTAAAACATATTGAAAACCAACATGATACAAGTCTTTACACTTGTGTTAGTTTAGTTAATCTCAACAATCAAGTTGCTATAGTCGACCTCCACGTCTAGGTAAGGCAAACAACATAAAAAAAATCAAATCAGCTGGGAATCTATCCTTGAAAGTTATTTCTTGGTCCCTTGTGCAAAGCACAGACAAAGGACAAAAATACCACTGAACTCTAATGGGAGTTAAAAAGCCTGTAAGAGTCTTCTGACAAAATGCTGCGTCTAAAAGAGGGTAATAAAACTGTAAGAAGTGTTGTTTTGATGGTGACAGTTCCTTATTTTAACGTACTACTTTGTCATCAAATTACATTCTTGATAAAATATGTCTTCAGAAAGTAAGTCTAACTCTAAGGGAGCTGAGAAGTTTAATTCTAACAGGCAACACAAATGTTTCATTAAGTTGGTAATACATTCAATTCTGTGGTAAGGCTTTGTATACAAAACCCTATTGAAAGTAAGGTCCCAAACCAAGGCTGACAACATGCTGTGGAAGTACCACACTGCCAAAGAAGCGAGGTGTTAATGATCTTCCATCTGCCTGGTCAGGTGGCTAGATGGTCATGCACGATCCTGTGGCTTTACTTAGGAACAGCTCACAGTTCTCTGGGATTCAAATAAAAGTTCATCATCGACTGGAAACACAGTTCATGGATCTCAGTGCTTGTTTGTGGAAATGAGATGGGGTGGAAAGGCTGCTTGCGCTTGCTTAAATAAATTGCATAGTTCAAAGTAATTTGGTTTGTGGGGCGCTTTTTGGATATTTCAATATAATTTGTATATTCACAATCATTAAACAAATTATCTGTGTTACTGCAGCTCTTTACATCAGTTCTGTAACTAAATGTTACAGTAGAATGCTATGAAGAACGAACAATTTTCTTATGACACCTGCTGCATTGCCTGACACAAGGTAATATTAGATCTGATAAGCTGGAGGCACATACTAACATTTTATGAAGTGTTAAACTTAATGGAGATTTTGGCGAAGTGCATCAATGAACTAGATAACTGCCTCATCTCAGCCAGACCACATGCGGTGGAAACCGATGAGGTTTCTTTTATAACCTGAAATGTTCCAATCATATCCTTAACGTTATAACACCCTTATCAAAGTTAACATGCAACATGCTGTTATAAGGGTTGAAAACAAAAGTTTTCAACTTTTGAAAGTTGAAAAGTAAAATTAATCCATCTTTGGTCCTCTCAAATACCTTTCTTGACGATAAATTTAACATGATGATTATGGAAGAGCTTCAAAAACACCATTTTGGTTTAGAATTTGCACTTGTAATGCTAGCCCGTTGGCTTTCAATAGGACTTGAAACTGAAACCGGTTTCTGATATTTGCATATACAGCTGAATACAAATCCAGAAGTTATAGAATCATAGTATCCCTACACAGTGGAAAGAGACCATTTGGCCCATCGAGTCCATGCCAACCCTTCAAAGGGCATCCCACCCAGACTCAGCCTCCCCACACCATCCCCATAACCCTGTATTTTACAACAGCTGACCCACCTAGCCTACACACTTCTGGGCGCTAGGAGGCAACTTAGTATGGCCAATCCACCTAACCTGCACATCTTTGGAGTGTGGGAGGAAAGTGGAGCACCCAGAGGAAACTGAGGCAGACACGGGCAGAATGTGCAAACTCCGCACAGACTGTCAACTGAGGCTGGAATTGAACCCGGGTCCCTGACACTGAGGCAGCAGTGCTAACCACTGTGCTGCCCTAACAAGGCATTCTGTAACTGACTTTACAAGCAAATATCAATGATAACCCCTACCACCACGGGACCAGTGATTCACTGCTTATGCTGAAATCACAACAGATGATGACCGTTACTGATCATTTGAGCGAATGTTAATTTCCCCTTTTACGTCGCAAGCTTACTGTAAATTTATACCCCAAATAAGTTATGTCTAGTTAAATAATGTCGTAGTCATAGAGATTTGCAGCACAGAAAGAGGACCTTCAGCTCATTAAGGTTGTGCTGGTCAAAAATAAAACACCTGACAATTCCAATATTATTTTCCAGCAGTTGGTTCATAGCCTTATATGCCTTGGTATCACAAGTGTACATCTAAATACTTCTTAAATGTTATGTTATGAGGTTTTCTGCTTCGAGCACTCTTACAGGCAGTGAATTCTAGATTCTTTCAACCTTGAGCTAAAACATTTTTCCTCACGTACCCTCTAACCCTCCTGCCCCTTACCTTAAATTTACTCCCATCTCATTGATTTCTCCATCAAGGCGAAGAGTTTATTCCTGTCTTCACCTTCCAATTTTATACAGCCACTCTGTCTCCTCTGTTCCAACGAAAACTACTCTAGTATATCCAATCTCCTTTCATAGCTAAAACTCTCCAACAGGCAACATCTTGGTAAATCGCCTCTGTACCCACTCCAGTGCAATCACAACCCTCTGAAAATGTGGATTCCAGAACTATACCCAATATTCTAGCTGTGGACTAATCAAGTTTTTAAAAAAAGATACAGTTTCACCATAACTTCCCTGCTCTTAAACTCTATACATTAGCTAATAAAGGCAATTATCCCGTGTGCCTTCTTAACAACTTTATCTATCTGTCCTGTTAACTTTAGGGTCCACTGGGCATGCACATCAAGGTCCCTCTGATCCTTGATGTGGAGGTGCCAGTGCTGGACTGGGGTGGACAAGGTCAAAAGTCACATGACACTAGGTTACAGTCCAACAGGTTTATTTGAAATCACAAGATTTTGGAGCGCTGCCCCTTTGTCAGGTGAAATAAAGAGAGCGCTCAGGCACAGACTTTATAATCAGATATCAAAAAATGTAATGAGTGGAGTGTCAACAGGCCCAACAATAGGTCTCTGCAGGTGATCAAGAGTGTGAGTAAAGTGGCAAGCACAGACTCTGATCTTTGGTAGTACCCAGGGTCCTACTGTTCATATGTTTGTTACCTTGTTTGTCCTGCTCATGTGTAACGGTTTAAGGTGCACCAAATCATAATTACTGTTAATCAATCTGCCCCAATATAAACATGTTTTACATTTGTGAAATCCTTAAATAAAAAGTCACGTGTTTTAAAATACTTTGTTTCAAAGGATATTTCAACTTCTACTTTATTCCCAAAACTAGATCTTCAACTTTATTTCATTCTATAAAATTCTTTGAAAATGAATGATAGTGAATGCACTTTCTTTCATGGTTTACTGTTTGAGAATTTGATTATTACCTAAAATAAAATCCATTATGTTGAAACTTTTCATCTCACTCATCGACAATTCACATAAATAACAATTAAGAGGAAATCCAACATGTGCAAGACGGAAGAGTGCTGATTAGTTGGCAAGCATACAGTGGTAGTGGCATTGACATGCAGCGTGCACCCATTAATGATGATTCACAATTAACTGCCAGACTTTGTTTAAATTTTAAAATCAGGTAAATTGACTCTGATTGGTGAGGATATTGCCCTGAGAAATGAACCAGTGAATGGCTATCACGCATTGTACTTGCTTCAACTCAACAAAATCTGTTTACATGCTTTTTTCTATCTGCATAGAATAAGGCCCAATATTATCATTTAGATTTTATTGTCATGTGTCCTCAAGTACAGGGTACAAGAGTACAGTGGAGAGTGTATAATGTCGCCACACACAGCGCCACCTTAGATACAGAGTACCTAGATATAAAATCTTAGTTACAGAAGTAGAGAAATAAAGTTAAAACATCAACCATTACAGTCCTTTCTGGAGCCATGGGCTTGAAGATGCTCCAAGCTGGGCTTCTCCAAGAGGGCTTGCTCTCCCCGTATTGGGCTAAGACCTGCCACCACTCGCAAGGCTTCAGCCATGACCTCCACAACACTGCCGCTATTATCCCTTAAGGCCAACCGCCACTGCTGCCATCTTTCACAATCGCCACCTCCTTGCTGACCGCTGCTGCTGCCATTCTTCGCCTCTGTGATCTGGGCCCACACTGGCCTCAGCCATTGCCAGGTTTTGTCGCCGCTGCTGGCTCTCCAGCTCCAGTTTTATGAATGCTTCAGGTCTGCACCGGGCCTTCTGTCTTCTGAGCAGGGTTATATGAGGTCCACTGCCGATGCCATTCAAACTTAAGAGGTAAGTAAGGAAAGTGAGGGGAGAAAAGAAGAAAAAAAAAGCAGTCGGAGCTGACAAGCTCCAGCTCAGGTGCCCTGCTTCGCCGCCATCTTGGATTAATTATAGCTTCCGGTACACACAACCACACCACACGATAAACCCAACTGAATCTCAAATTAGCAGTCAGTGTAATTCTTAGTACTCTGGGAATTGTTGCAAAACACTGTCCAATTGTAGAATTACATCTGATGTTGAACACTTTGCAAGTTTTGCAAGTGTGGACTGGTTGGATGGAGTCAGTAGCTTGTTGTGAACAGCTAAAGGGATATGCTGTTTGATATGATACAGAACTCCTAGGAATGTATGGTCTACCTATCCAGCATTACATTGTCAATGAAACTTATATGCCACATTACTCGTTGGTGCCCTTGAATTAGTATTCTTATGAATTGTCCTGAGGAGTGCAAGAGAAGCTTTAACAAAATGTGTCTTTTTGTGTCAGCAACACCCAAGTTTTGTACTACTAAGTGATATGATTAGCTGCTTAGCTTACTTAATGACGTCTTTGTGACTGGATGCCTTGAGATCACCCAAGCTTGGTACTAAAATCAAACAAATCTTAGGAAGGGATAAATCCTCTTCATAAGAACTGCTAGGTTTTTGTGGAGAATTTTTGAGGTCAGTGGCAATGCTGTCAGTGACTGCAAAATCTAGATCATCTTTTTAAAGCAGGGTATTCTGACATGTGCTCCACTCTTCTCTCAGTTTTCAGCTACAACAGGAAAATCTTCAATTGCCTTGCTGCTCAGTTGTAGTATTTCCTTAAGCCCCTTGGAATTTGCTAAATTCCTCTCCATCATTAAGATTCCTCTAAATCTAACCTATCAAGAATGTCTCCTTTAACTTCCTCCTGCTTGCACAAGGATCCAATTTCATTCTATGCTCTTTTCTATCATAAAAGGACAAATATGAATTGTTTTATGAACATTTGCAGCACTGATTATCATCTTAGTTGGATGACAGCAAATCCTCTTCAACAAGGAAAGCATATTTTGTTTCATCGTTAAGTTAATAGTTAAATACATTTTTGTATGCATTTCTTGAAATATTTTAATAAATAAATTGTCTATGAGGGAGCAGTCACAAATTGGACATTTATGAACTATGCAATACATTTGATCTATGTCAAATTCAAAAGCACTAATCTGATATGTTTCTAATACAAAAGAAGGAACACCATGTTATGTTACATATTTTGTTTATAACTATGTAATATGTTGTATAAAATTCATAAACATGCACCTTCAAACTGAGGCCTGAGACAGTGGGAACCAGCTTCCCGTGCCAGCAACGGTCAGAGGAACAGGCTACATGGTGGCAAGAACAGGCAGCCAAGGGCGGCAGTGGGAGCAAGGTCGAGCCCTTGTGAGGAGTGTAATCCCAGCATGGCTAGGCGCTTATGGGCATTTGTGTTGAACTATTAACTGTATTTCCTTGTTTTTCTACCTTTCAGTAAGGACAGTAATGCTTAACTTTTTAAACTTTGTTTTCTTTATTTTTCTGTTGTGTCGCAAGCTTTTGTACATAGTACCTCTGTACCTAACACAAAGTTGCTGGAAAAGGTCAGCAGTTCTAAGGAAGGGTCACCAGACCCGAAACGTTAACTCTGTTTTTCCCTTCACAGATGCTGTCAGACCGGCTGAGCTTTTCCAGCAATCTTGTTTTTGTTCCTGATTTATAGCATCCGCAGTTCTTTCGTTTTTTACCTCTGTACCTAAGATGGCGCCGTTAAGTAGCAACTAGTAAACATTTCACTGTACTCATGTGAGTACATGACAATAAACCTAATTCAATTCAAAAACCCACAGTAACACATAGTAACAGCAACACCTGAGGCTAACAACCAGATATTCAATCAAAGCCAGATCTGTCAATCATTGCTTTGAATAGTGACCTCTGAACAAAGGTACTACTGTCGAACAAATTATTTTCATTTTTCTGAGCAATCCTGAACTTGCCAGAGAAACACTCAAAGATTTGCAATGAAGGGTTGTGTGAGAATCTAATGACAGTAATGCATTAATTGCTGCAGCCAGGGAATATTTTCTTATGCAAATACAGCAAGAGATTGCAGTATGCAAAAACAGAAGAAAAAACCACATCCAGTTTAGTATGGCCATGCATGAGTTTATGTAACCTTTTCCCACATTAACGAAATTTTGAGTAAAAATCTACAAATAAATACATCAGATTTGGATCATCAGCGGTATAATAGATCACAACTACTTGGTAAGATTAAGGACAAGGTCTGAATTGGTACAGAGCATAATCAGCCTTGCCTTCAAATACAAGCAAGCATGGGGTGAGAAGATTTTGGGTTAAAAAGTCTACTCTAAAAACTGCAATTATCTAAAAATCATGTGCACTGTGGGTTTTAAAATATTATCTGTATACTTGAAACAAAATCAATTTTCTGTCCAAAATGACTTTCTTCACCAATTTTCAGCACTTGGCACAGTGGGAATTTCTGGGACAAACATGATACTGAGTATCAAAGTTAACATAAATAGCCTCACCAACAAATTTAGGCTTACATTCCAACACACATTGAGACAAACAGAATTAAAAAGAAAATTAAAAGAAAGAAAGAACTAGAAAGGAGAAAATGAAAACTTCAGAAAGAACTAACCCCTGTTGCTGACTTTGATTACAATTTCAATTTATTGAATTGAGTTTATTGGATATGATGTCATGAATTTACTTGGAAGAAATTGAACATTTTATGATCCAATGTGATAGGGTCTTTATAAAAGACAATAAATTTCTAACTTTACAATATTAAATAGTTTATATTGAAGGGCTGGAATATCTTTGAACTAATGTTTTAATTCCAGGAAGGTGTCCCAAGAAGCAACCTAGAGTGTGACTTAGCCCCTTTTACAATACTCCAGCAATTCACCAGAAACATTCTCAACTAGAAACACTAGAGGACTCTTCTATTGTAAAATTCCGGTTTAGAATATTTGGCATTAAAATGGATACAAAAGGTTTCAATTATAACCTCTGACACAAGCATCATCAGAATTTCCAAAATTTCAAGGAAAACATGAATTTCAGCACACAAATCATTAAATCCAGAAACTTAGAAATTGTAAGGTATCCGCAGACAGAAATTTATTCCATCCATTGTAATTTATCAGATAAAATTTAAATATAAGCATTAACCATTTTGACAACATCCTTACTGGAAGACAACGGCAAGATTTAAGAATCAGAATTTCATACATGTGGGAAAATTATAACTCTGTTTTTGTCAAACCAACTTCCTGCAGAAATATAACCGTGATCTTTTGCCCCACCAATTATTGCTGTAGAGGTGCAAGTGGCCTCCAGGCAGAGTGAGACGTTTGGTATCTGTCAATGAGGCGAGAAGAAATAAAACAGTAGGATTGAGGTGGAGAGGAAGAAAGAGTTCAGTTATGAAGCAGTAACAATCTCTCAAAGCCCAGGTTTATAAAAACCTAGCCAAATTTTAAAAAAATATTCTAGACTTCTATCTTAAACTTTCACGCACATTGTTTCCTGCACCAATCAAGAAATGCCACTAACGCACTGGACTGGGATATTATCAATAAAAATTTAAAACCGTAGCTTCAAACAGTGCCTGAAAGCATTTCTTTTCAATCTTTCATATACCTATTTTGTTGACAAAGTATCAGTCATTAGAGAGAAGGAAGCCAAATCAACATTCACTTTTTGATGGCTCCTGAATTAGCAAAAGTAACTCATCAAAAATTATGCATTATGACTTTTTTTTGGCATAGCATTAGTTTTGATCAGTCACTGTAAGAATCTAAAGTTCTCCATGGATTATCCATATGACAACATAGCTTTCGGCTACAGTTGAATTGTAGATTACAAAAGTCTTAAACTCATAGTTTATCAAGACATAAAATTAAAATTAACACTAACACTACTCGGAGTTTTATGGTGTGACCTTTGGAGTATGATGGTATCTAAGGACTCTCTGAGCAAGATGCTTCTTGGTTACTTGCCCTCTATCCTGCCCCACTAAATGTGGGCAGTGTAGACGGCACATTCCTGGCTTGCACGTACAATCAAAATGGCATGAACTGCTGCAGTGATCCTTAAACACTTAGGAAAAGCAGTTTTAGCACAAATCTAAGAGACAGGCAATTGAATTTCATTATGCTCACAATTTTAACAGATTGGTCACCAAGTACAAAAGGGGAATCAGAAGATACTTGCATGGTCCCTGGCATGTCCCATACCCACTTTCACAAAATTTTACATTCTCTACTAAACAAAGGAGTGTTTTGGGACTTTTTTTTTATTGTAGGCTACATATTAGAATGTCTTGTTCTCTAACATCTGTAATTCAAATGGAAAGGGCAAGACAGACAACTAAATGAACGGGTCAGTGCAATCATTGAGCAGGTACATCTTTGGTTACCAATGTGACAAAAAAATGAAACAACATTATTCCAAGCCAAATTCAATTATTAAAACAATTTAAATATATTTTAAATCATTAATCTTTGCCCAGTAGAAATAACACATAGATCAGCACTCTATTATTAAAGAATAAGTCAAACAGTGAATTTCAGCACGTGGAGTTAAATGCTGAAATCAAGAAGTTTCTGTCCGAAATGGCCTACTCCTCCAAAAGCTTTCTTATGCCAGCATCCGACCAAGTGACTATGCACCATATATATGAAATATGCATTGCTTATTAATAACCATTAAAGATGCAGCATAATAAAGTAGGCTTGACCACTCAGATTTTTAACTACGTGAAAAATCTTGATCACTGCTGACTTACTTCTCAGTATAGACTGTTCAATCTAATTAGAGAAAGTAGAGGGCACACTCTTTTTTGGCTCTCTAAATATTGCAAATTTCAATGAAAATGGCTACAGTTACTATGAGCAAGTGTAATTGCAAAGGTTCGCAAAGAGCCACTTACCCAAACACTAAGCACAGAAGTGGGAAAAGCTTATATTCGTTTATTTTTGGTTGTATAATTCAAATTTCTGCTTACTCCCATCATCCGTGATGCCAGTTACCTCTAGAACCCTGACAGCAACAGCAGCAAGGGGGACATCCTTCCCAATAGCATCTGTGGAAATACTCCAATATCTTCTCAGCAATGATACAGAAAACATCCATTTTCAACACCCAACAACAACGGTGTAGGAAGATTTCTTTAGCCCTTATTAAAGCACACGACGACAACTTCTATAGTTCTTAGGTGGTTGAAAAGGAGCTCAGTTCTGGCAGGCAACTGAACTCCAGTTCCTTCACGGTAGTCAATATATTTCATCCTGTGCATGTAATCTGGCTCCCATAATCCTCCCTGAATGAGTTGAAAAAAAAATCACCCAATCCCACATGTAGATTGGTGTTTTTCACCTCATATTAAACAAAACTTAAAAAAAAGCACAAGTGCTTTAATGAAAACAAATAGATTTCACATTGCTACTTACCCTGATAACTTTTACTTGCCTAGAATGTATTCGAAGGATTCTACTTCCATGGCTTTCCGAGAAGCAGAGTTCTAAAGACTTATAACCAGCTGTGAGGAAAAAAAACTCACCTAATCTCAGTCTTAAATTAACAAATCTAGACTTTCCCATAACGGAAACATGCTATCCATCTGCACCCTATGAAGACTCCTAAGGATATTGTATGTTTCAATCTAGTTACCTCTTACTCTCCTAAATTCCAACATATAAAAGCCTAGCCTGTCCAACCTTTCTTTGTAAGAAAAGCCACCCATTCCAGGTTTTAACCTACTAATCTTTCTCCGAGCTGCTTCTAACTCATTTATCTCCTTCCTTAAGTATGATTACCAAAACTATAAGCATTACTCCAGACAGAGTCTCATCTGTGCCCTGTATAACAGGTTTGTTAGAAAGGCAGAGATAAAAGGTACTGCAGATGCTGGAGAATCCGAGATAACAAGGCGTGGGGCTGGATGAACACAGCAGGCCAAGCAGCATCATAGGAGCAGGAAAACTTGACATTTCGGGCCTAGACCCGAAAATCCGAAAATCACCAGAAAATCTGATGAAGGGTCTAGGCCCGAAACGTCAAGTTTTCCTGCTCCTATGATGCTGCTTGGCCTGCTGTGTTCATCCAGCCCCACGCCTTGTTAGAAAGGCAAATTGGGAACACATCCTTGGTATTAAATATGTCAAATAAAGCAGCAGATAAACATTTTTATCATTTAGTTGTTTTTGTTATCAAGATCAGATGGACAAACTTTCCTGCCATTTAATGGAAAAGCGCTAAATAACAATTATCACAACTCAACTGTATTACAAGTATTATCTCGGTATTAAATGGAACAACAGCCTACACTGACAATAAATCAATTAAGCCAACAAAATATTCACACAGATAGTAGGAACTGCAGATGCTGGAGAATCTGATATAACAAGATGTAGAGCTGGATGAACTAGAAAGGCCCGAACCGTCAGCTTTCCTGCTACTATGATGCTGCTTGGCCTGCTGTATTCATCCAGCTCTACACCTTGTTATCTCAAAATATTCACACACGTAGTCATTCTACACATTTAAGACAAAAACATTACATTTTGATAATTTCAGAGACCTTGTGTTTGTAAAGCTCTATTAACCAATTAGGATTCTCAACAGAATGTAAATTGTTAAGCAACTGAGGCAGATGTTCTGCTTGCATTAGTTTCAGAACAAAGGCTTGAGTACCAATTCCAAATAGAACTGCAGCCTGTAAGAAGTTACCATGACCTTCATTTCAGAAATTAGAACTTTTCCAGATATTGTATTAAAACATCTAATATTTTAATTATTTGGCTTATCAGCCCAATTTATCCTCTATTCCAAGCATTTGTTAGTAGGTGAATGTTTGCAAGTAACATACCATAAACTGCAGTGCAAGGCAATTAAGTAATAACTTCTTGATCTCAGCTCTTCATAACAAAACTCAAGAAAGAACACAATACATGCCACCATGTACACACATTATGGTCTCCAAACAATGGTTTATTCATTATTTGGGGTAGGATTGATTGCCCATTGCAAGATTTAGTTTGGAAAAGGTGTGCAATCATAACGTTCTGAAGCTTCAACATTCCGTTTTGCGTTGCATTGGAATGTTTGGCTATTAACTCTCCCTGGGCCTTGGTATCTCCTGCATGTCACCATTAGTTTAAACATTCACACTCTGCACCGCAGGTGTTGTGTGGCAGTGTACTTCGTCAACATGATGTAATGCAACAACTAATCAAGCCTCCTAAATCTCAACCTAGGACAACTAACAGGCACATTGCAACACACCCACATCAAAGCTCTCTGCTGAGTTGCACAACAAACTGAAATGGAACTACAGTGCGGTTGCTTCACATTTGATGCTTCTAAGTCTTCAAACTCCTTCAGACCATTGTGATTATAGCTACATCACGTGATTTGTTGCAGGTCATCATCACTTTCTAAAGATCATTTAGGGTTATATATAAATACTAGCTGTGCCTATGATACCTGTATCCCATGAACGAATAATTTATGAAAAACACTCCTTTGCCAGCCTACTTCTAAAACTTGGTCTTCCACATGGTTTAAAACACAGATTGTATGAAAACAAAAATGTTAGCTTGCAGTGTCAATTCCATTGAAGTAGGGATGTTCATACACAATTATAATACAGCTAGGCACAAATAGGAAAACAAAAAAGATGTCATTTGGATATTTCCTACAGCAGACAATGTCACAAAGTTGAAATGGAGTGGATCTTAAATGATGTCTATAATTTTGGAATACTTTGGCAATCAAGAGTTGCTATCTCCTCTTACAGTGAGGAGATATCCTTATATGCTTCAATTTTCTTCCAAAAAGTGTGTTTCAGGCTAAGCTCTTATTTTTCCTTGACCGTACACCAACTTTATACTTCTGGATGGAATATGAAGATACAAAACAAGAAGTGACCTTCAGTGCCTCCATATGCTGCAGTATTCAATAAAACCATTGCTGAACTCTTTGCATTTCGTATTTTACATTTTAACTAACCTCTTGATAACCTTTGATTCCCTTGCCCACCAAGAATTTATCCACCTTTGCCTTAAAATATTTAATGAACCTGACTCCATTTGTTTTGCCATTCCCTAAACCATGATAGCTTATTTTCCAAAATAACGTTTGATGTGGCACCTTTTCAAATACCTTCTCAAAATCTAGAATACAAGAAAAAGCTTTGATATATCAATCCTTCTTCAACTCCAGTCTCTCCAAAACAATTATTTGTTCCTTTTTGCATTATATCTCAATATGTTTAATTGTATTTACTGAACCAGGTCAGCAGTTCCCTTCCCTAAACTTTGAATAGAGACTGTCTGAACATGGTGCAGAAATGGCCCACAATCCTTCCAAATTTTTCCTTGATCCTGGATGATATCACTTAATTTCAAGCCAAGGATGAAATTTGAATTTAGGACTTCCAGCTGAATGCAATGGTCTTGCACTGCATTCACGTGTCAAAGGTCTAAACAACATAATTTTAGTGAGAGGAGGAGGACAGAGCAATAGTCTAGTTAGCCTGAAGTGTTACATTCTTTATTTATCAACATGGAAACCAAGTTTCATGAAAATATTGTAAAACTATACTTTCTGACATCAAGAACCTGAATTATGTACTTCTTAGTCACCATATCAAGCTAATTCAGTGACCAATTAACCATTCTATACTTTTCAGATTTTAAAGTACAAGGTCAATTTATGAAAAAGCTGATGATCAATAGGTGCTTGGAGCTTAACAATACTGTGGGAAACATCTTTAAAATAATTGAAACAAATATAATTATTTGAATATATATAATTTTTAAAATGCCAGTTTCAAGCCCTTACCATTGTTAAATTGCTGTGCAAATGAACTAACTCAGAAAAGCTATCTACCAACGGAGCATGCTGACCTAAAAGCAAGTTGATTTTGTATAATGTCTAATGGGTTTGTCATGAATTTAACAATGATGATTATATATTTATGTTTACCAAGTTTCTTTTCTGCTATTTTAACTGATTTCAAAAAGGCACTGGAGGAGATCGATCCAGAAGTTCAAAAAGTGTTTAAAAAATAAAGCTGAAAATAAAACTATTTATTTCATGGAATGCTGAAGCAAACTAACACAGTAAGATTTAATGGGTAAGCAGAACTCAAAGTAATTCTCTCAGTTACTTAGGGTTATGAGAAAGGATTCCAATTAAGAAAGAACAAGTAACATGATACAAAGCATATGAACTAGAAATTCCAATCGGTGGCTGAACAGCTAATGCCAAAAACACTGAAGTACAAATTGCAACACCACAAAGGAACTGCTCAATTTATTCCAGCTCAATAACATTTGTGCCACACAAATGGCAGGCAGTGACTGTCTCCAACAAGAGACGATCTAACCACTGGCCCTCGATATTCAATGGTGTTATCATCATTGAAGCCGCTTTTAATAGCATCTTGGGGGTTACCGCATCAGAAACTCGACTGGACTTGCCATACAAATACAGTTGCTATAACAGCAGCTCATAGGCTAGAAATCATGCATTGAGTATCTCAACTGCTAACTCTTCAAAGTCTGTACACCATCTACAAGGCTCAAGTCAGGACTGCAATGGAATCCTCTCTACTTGGTTGGATGAATACAGCTCCAATAACAGTCAAGAAGCTTGACACCATCCAGATCAAAGCAGCCTGCTTGATTTCATCATGTCCACAAACATCCAGTCCCTCCAACATCAACACACAGTTGCAGTAGTGTGTACCATTTTTAAGATGAAGTTGCAGAAATTCACTTGGGCTTCTTAGATGGCACCTTCTAAACCCATGACCAATTCCATCTCGAAGAACAAGTGCAGATAGATGAGAACGCCACCAGTTGCAAGTTCCCCTTCAACCCACTAACCATCCAGACTTGGAAATATATCACAGTTCCTTCAGTAACCCTGGGTAAAAATCCCAGAACTGCCTTCCTAACAGCATTGTAGATCTACCCATATCACAGACCGTAACAGTTCAGGAAGGCAGCTGGCCACCACATTTAGGACAACTAGGGATGGGCAGTAAATGCTGGTTTAGTGAGTGAGTAACCACTATATCCCATGAGTGAGTTAAACTAAATCTCCCACAAAGTGTTTGGCTGCTTTGCAAGAAGAAAACTGGACTACTTAAAATTTTATATTAATATGTTCCCAATTAATTGGGCTTTCCTTGTCAGCATTCCACAAACATAAGAATGGAAAGACTACTCAATTGCTAGATATTATCTAAGATCCTTTTCATTTGTTTGCAAAAGATGCAACACTACAGATTACTTTGGTCAAACAGACCACCTTAACAGACACGAGCATTTTTTTTAAACAATCAACACCAAAGAGATGAGAAGAATTAACATAACAGAAATCAAGGAAACCTGTACATCAACAAACAGGATATTAATCTTTCCCTATAATTATTACTAAGTTTTTGTTTCATCATTTCAAAGAAAAATAAAAGTGATCTTTATTAGTATTGGCCATACTGAAAATCTTACCCGCTGGCGGCAAGTCCAGTTTATTACGTTTCAACTCAGACATGGAGTTTTGCAGCTGATCTATAACAAAGTCATCATCAAAGAAAAAATCCTTGGCCAAAGACTCCTGCAGAAATTCTATCAAGTCCTCCATTGATAACTTCATCAAATGTTCTGTAAAAATAAACAGAATTATGTTATTATTTTGGAGGAGAAAGAATTTTCATCTCTTTTCATGTTTCTCAGTCACTATTTTCTGTCCAACAAATTGTGGAAGCTACATACTCTAATATACAGAAACATTCTGCTGCAATTTTCTTCAGCTTTAACTTTCCTGTAATAAAACATCTAGTTTTTGCTTCACAGAAATCAAGAACTGATCATATTAGAAAATCTATACACAAGTATAGATGTCACCACCCTGTGGCACAGTGTGTTCCTGCATTTATGTACTTAGGAGTTTCTCTGCTCGACGTACATTGCTCTTCCCTTCATCCTATGCTTGCATATGCTCCACCTTAAGTTAGGGAGAAAAATTAATAGTGATTTATGGTTGAAGAACAGAAGAATTCCAGCATTTCTCCAAGAGTTCACTGACACTACAACTCCTTCCAAATATGCATCCACTACCACCTGGAAAAGCAGAAGGTGCATGGGAACACCACCCATTCCAAGTTCCCTCCAAGGCACACATTATCCTAACTTAGAACTATTGCTGCTGGGTCAAAATTCTGGAACTCTTTATAAAAGCATTGTGGTGTCCCTACTACCTAAGAACTGCAGCAGTTTAAGATGACAGCTCACTGCCACCTTTTTAAGGGCAGTTAGGGATGAGCAATAAATGTTGGTCTAGCCAGCAATACCTACATCCCATTTACATATTTAAAAAATGCATTAAACGATGTATTTTTCAAGTGATTGCTCAACCATAGGGCAACAGCCATAGTTCAATCTATCAGATATCCACATGTTTCTCCAGGGAAGGATCAAAGCCGATCAATAAGGACCAGACCCTGAGCAAGTAACAAAGTTTCCCAAGGCCGGTTTTAATCCTTCTAAAAATGATCTCACTGAAAGCAGTGAATTTACGACAGATCAGAGAGATTGAGGTTTTCACCTTCTTGGTCCGTACAGCTGTATAAAACAGCATATTACAGCAGACCTTTCAAAAATCAAACCAAGCTCAAATAGCTCAAATCAAGCTATTAAATATGTTAGAAAAACAGAAAATACTGCAAAAACTCAGGTTTGGCAGCATCTGTGCAGGCAGAAAGAGTTAATGTCGCAAGTTCAATAGGACTCACCTTCACAACAGCTGCCTCCCCTTAATATGGTTTTGCAATTCCTCTGCATCTCAATCTCCCATCAGATGGTCAGAGAGCTCTCTGTTTTTCCCTTAAAAGGCAGCCTTATTAGTTCCCATTTGCCATCACACTCCTCTGTTGGCTAAATCAATCATTCTCATTTTAAACAATTTTTCCCTTTATTCACCTCATTTTTAGAAAATGATGTGACTTATAGGTACCCGTATGGGTCCCAATTTAGTTACTCCATGTTATGCCTGTCTCTTCGTGGGGTATGTGGGATATTCTTTGTTCCAGTCTTACTCGGGACCCCTCCCGTAACTTTCTCTAGCTGCTTCCAGCACACGTATGGAATTGGAAAACTTAACCATCTTTCCTTCCAAGTTCCATCCTTTTCTCACCTTCAGCTGGTCTCTCTTGACTCTACCCCTCGTTTCCTTGACTCTGTTTCCATTTCTGGAGACAAGTTGCTCACTAATAGCCACTACAAACCCAATGACTTCCACAATTACTTTGAATACACTTCCTCACATTCTGCTTCTGTAACGACTCTGATCATTTTCCGCACTTCTGCTCTCATCCTTCTCCTCTTTCCCAGAGCAACAATAGGGATCCCCTTAGCACTCACTTTCCAGTCGACCAGTCACTGCATTTAAAAGAATCATTGTCAGTTTTACTACCTCCAGCAGGGTACCACCAAATACATCTTCCCCTCCCTTCTTGTCAGCTTTCTGCAGGGACTGTTCCCTCTGCAACACCCTGGTCCACTCCTCCATCACTTTCAAATACTCTTCATCCCTCCATGGCACCTTCCTACGCAATCACATAAGATACAAGTTTGTCCCTTTAAATCCTCTTCTTCATTGTCCAAGAGGAGCAGTGACGAGAGCAAGCTGGTGAGACAGCTGATAGCGGGACTCTGGCGGAGGCGCGGCAAGGGCCGCGAAGCCTAGAGCAGGACGCTGGCAGAGGCGCAGTGAGGGCCGGAAAGCCCGGAGGGGGATGCTGGCAGAGGCACGGCGAGGACCAGAAAGCCTGAAGTGGAACCTGGTGGAGGCGAAGCGAGGGCCAGAAAGCCCAGAGCGAGACTGCAGCAGTGGAACGGAAAGGTGAACTCATTTTTTTTCTTTATTCTGAGTTAATGTGAATGGCCCCATGTAGGTAAAAATGAAGGTACACACCTTTCACTGTATTTTTACACTGAATACACATGAAAATGAATCTTTCAATTCAATTCAATTCAACATCTTCCATGTGAGGCAGCAATTTACTTCCAATTTTTTAAAAATTTAGTCTACTACTTTTCAATTAGCTGCTCACAACGCAGTCTCTCTCTACATTGGTAGAGGCCACAGGCAGATTGGATTACTTTAAAAGAACACCTCCAACTCTGTTCTCAAGAATAACTTCAACCTCCATTTGTCATTTCAATTTACCACCTTGTCCTCACGCTGACATTTTTGTCTCAGGCCTGCTACGGTACTCCAGTAAAGCTGGAGGAACAAAATCTCATTTGTCACTTAGGCACATCATAGCCTTCAAGACTCAAAAATGAGTTCAACAATTTCAGACCATAAACTATGTCCTCTACCCTCTCGCCCTCCCCCTAAAATCTCATTTGCATGGGTTAGCTCTCAGAAGAGATGACCCACCATTAATACCTATTCTTCATCCATATCATTTCTGTAATACCTTTAGCACTCCTGTTGCTTTCGGTTTTCAGGAACCTTTAACCATCTATTCCGCTTACTCCTCTTCTTCCTTTTCCTATAGCATAAAACCCATCAATTTTCTAGTCCCCATCAGCTCTGAAGAGGGGTCATACCAGACTTTAAACATTAGCTGTTTCTCTCTCCACAGATGCTGCCAGATTTGCTGAGTATCTTCAGCACTATGTTTTTATTTTAGATCTTGAGCAGTCACAGTATTTTGCTTTTATTAAATAGGTAAATTTTGAATGTCATGATTTAGGAATCAACTGTTACAATTATTTTTGTTTTATAAACTAATATTCGCAAGGCTAGAATGTCATAGATTTGATCTTTGTTGCACTTAAATTAGCTAATCTTAAACAAGGTCATGATGAGCCAATGCTATCCCTAACAATAATGCTCAGCTAAAGTGAATATTCAGCTTGGTCCCGCTTCCGATTATTACTGGTGGCTTGATTGAACAGTAAAGTCCAAAACCAAAACCAGCCAGACATGTGATTCCCCTCCCAAAACTACCACCTCCCTTTCAAATAGCTGATATCCTCCAGATAGTGGTCATGGTCTAGGATCACTGATGAATAATGGTAAATTAAGTAAAATATTGAGGACTATTGGTGTCAATGAGGTGTGACGCCAATGGTGGTTTAATTCCTTTTGCAGAAAGGGGAAGTAGGGTGAATGAAAAAGGGTATTCAGTGATTATCAGCCACTCAAAAATAGATTCAATGGTGTAAAACACAGGAGAACAGATGATAAAAGTTAATTGAAATTAGTGCTGACTGCATGAATTCAGCCTGTTCCAGCATAACACCATGGAATGTTCATACATGATAACCATTAGCAGATAGAACAAAGTTCAAGCCAGTACTACCAGCTTCACAAACTGTGTGCTTTTACTTCTTTGCTTTATTTGTTGAATTCATTCCACAAGGGGTTTGTTTTTACTCTTATGTTTTTCTCCCAAACACAAATTATTGCCTTAATTTCTAACAAATTACATTATTTGGCACTGAATGTAACTAATCATCACAAGCAGTTAAACACTGTCCTGACTGGCACCTATCAATTTAGTCCTAATATTAACAAAAACATCCCCGAAAAATATATTATGAGTCATGTAATTGGTATTGCTCACTAATAAAATCGATCACGTGTTGCTGCTTTCCCTTTGCCATCTCTATATATAAATTGAATTATGTCTATTTCATAATAAATTGATCGTATCAGATAAAAGATTAGGCGGGTGGGGAGAAACACCTGTGAAATATGACTAAACCCAAGGTGACACAAATCAGAATTCACAGAATCAGAATTCTTATGGTGCAGAAGGAGGCTATTCGTCCCACTGTGTCAACACTGGCTCTATTATCAAGTGCCAATCTCCTGCCTCTTCTCCATATCCCTGAACACCATTTCTACACAAATAGCCATCCAACACCCTCTTGAATGCCTCAACTGAACATTGCACCAATCACATTTCCTAGCAGTACTGTCCACACCCTAATAATATCACATCACTTTAAACTTACGCCCTCTCAGTCTTGATTCTTTTACACGTGGAAACAGCTTCACCCTATTTACTCTGTCCCGTGTTCTCATAATTTTAAACACCTCCATCAAATGTCCTCTCATCCTTCTTTTCTCCGGGGAGGAGAGTCCCAACTATAACAGTACCAACAGTATCAATTAAACAGCATCAACTAAAATCACAAAGTTGCTCATACTCTTTGTTCTATAAATAATCCATTCCACTATACTAAATTACAACTGGAGGACTGCAGTGGTTCAAAAAGGCCGCTCACCACCACCTTCTCAAGGGCAACTAGGGATGGGCAAGAAATGCTGGCCAGCCAGCAACGCCCACATCCCACAAATGAATTAAAAAAAAACTGAAAGCCTCTCTCCTATTGGACAAGCAAGGAATGGCATAGGTTCTGATGACTTTATAAACCTTCAAAACTGTTTTCCTTTATGGCAGTTACTAGGTTTGATCTAAACTTACTAGTCTGTAAGACTACATCAGTCTGTAAATGCACATTATTCAGAGTATAAAAACAACAGGATCACTTTAAGCTACAATGGGAAAAGAACAAAACAATGTACAAATAGTGAGTGAAATTGCCTTACTTTTGTGAAGTTTAAGAATAGTATATGACATGGCTGTGAGAATTCGATCTCCTTCTAGCATGTAGATGTCCCAGAGTCTCAATGTGAGGGTGAAGGGAGTCTGTGCCAAGGCAAATTAAAATAAAACAAGTGTTTAAATATTCTTGGAAGTGACTCAAGATTCACACAATGTTTCTAAAAATCTATTAGTTTGCTTTAGAACAGGTTATTTCCTTTGTGCTGAACACTGGATAGAGGAAATTACTTCAGTTAACAACTTTCTTACTTGTAACTAGATTAGAAAAAAAAACTCAAGATCCTTTATAACAAGTAAACAAACACGAGCAAAGTCCATTTGTAAAGGCATGAATACGACTAAAGTTGAGGCATGACAAATGCTCAGACAGCTGGAACTACTGTGACTTTTTAAAAATCGTTGATCTGACCAGAAGACAGAAATTGTCATTTCTACTGTTCCATCAGGCAGATCAGTTATACCACCATTAGTAAGTAAAGAACTTTTACATCTTAAGTATTACATAGATTATTAATTCTTTATCAGTTAGGTTTAATTTTTCATAATTTAGATTCATTTATCCTATTCTCCTGCTTTTCTTGAAAGAAAGTATATTCTTGATATACCAAACTGCAACTTAAAATATTTTAATCTCGTTTAGATTCTTTTGATTCCCTACTTTCTATATTATGCTGCTCGAGTTTCACCAACAGTTAATTCCTCTTACACTTAGATTCAATTTTGGTTTTCTTCCACTTTAATTTTTGCATGCAATTTTGTATTAACTAGAGTTGAAGCTAGTACAAGAAATGGGATAAAAACCAGGAGTTTGCAAAGTTTTAATAAAACCTCTGGAAACTTGTAAACTAGTGTCCTGGAACAGAAGCAATCACAATTTTTGGATCTTCAACCATTATTAACCTTAACAAGAAACTGAAAGTGGCAAGTTGATCATTACACAGTACGCTTCTGGTATATCAATGTGATTCATTGCAAACTTAAACATTTTCAACCAATATGCAGTACTTGACCACTGCCTCTTTTAAATTTATCTGCAAGAATGTAAATAGCTTAATGTGCAAAACTACTGACCCTCCAGATATTTGCTGTGTTGCTCATTAATGAAGAGCAATTCTGGAAATTATAGATTGAATTAGATGAAAGTAAAAGGCTCCCTTGGGATAAATTCACTGTTTAACTGATTAATGTAAATGGAAATTCAATGACTAGGCTGAAGCACACTACCCTGTCTATTTAATTCGATGGTTTAAACAATATTTCAGGCTTAAATATTGTACATAATCTGTTTTTGACAAAAGAAGCAGTGTACTGCAACACATCTAGTTGAATCATCCTGGTTTCTGCCCAATGTCAGAGATTCATAACAAATCTAATCAGGTTTGCATATTCTAAATGCTGCAGTTGAAAAGATTTTCCCTGAGTCAAAAAATGTGTGCACAAATGAAACAAGAACTACTTAACTGTAAGTTTTCTGTAAAAGGACCAAGCTCTGAAGTACATCCCTGCACTACTCTACAAGGTAAATTCTCTACGACTTAATACTACAGATATTTGAAAGCATGAATTATCAATATTTATATTTAGGAAATATTTTTAAAAAGTGGGCAGTGAACCTTTCATTAGGTGTCTACTTCTGCATCCAGGACGGACACTTGCAAAACTAAATTTGTTCAGATTCATGAGTCAATGTCCACAACCTTTTGTAACTTTACTTCTGTCCAGTTGTTCATAATCTTCTCTCTAATATTGATTTTCAAAACTTGAACCAACCTGGAGCTCTTTAATTGCCCTTTTTTAAAAATAGGAGCAGTCTGCATTTTTTCTAGTCTCCCAACAGTTCTCTAGTATTCAGTGAATTCTTAAGACATGTAACAGAGTTCCTCGAGTTTCCTTCCTTGGTTCCTGAAGAATCTTCAAATGCAATTTATGTGACCACTAAGATTTATCTATCTTTAGACGACATGGTTGTTTAGCAAACATATTCGTGATAAGGTGAGTAGTGTCACAACTTGCCTCTGTAAAAGCTTAGAGTCGTCTTTTCAGAATAAATAAGTTATATGTTCCACTGAACCTCTACATAGTAAAGGCTGAAGCAAAAAAAAAAATCAATATCCAATTCAAACATAATCTTCACCTTATTAATTTAGGATCTTTGTTACTCATGGACTACAGAAGCATTTGTGTAAAATATTTGGCTTAGCAAGTCTAAACCATTCTTCATTAATGTAAAACTTCTTAAAAATGCCATAAAAACACAGATTAAACAGAAAATAGGGTAATTAATTGATACAAGAGAAGATCTGCGCATCTTGTGTTTTGGTACTGAATATAATAAGGAGGAGCCACTTGACAGACGATTATTTTTGACAAAAATAACTACTTAAGTAAACGGAAATGGAATTGAACAGCGTGTATTTACTGTAGTTCATCAAATTTCCTTTTCACTGGCACTCGTAAACTTGACTTAAAGACAATCTTAATGATTCTAACATTAAGGCCTTTGATATAGTTGTACTGTTTAGAAATTCTGAATATAAATACAAGCTTACCCATTAGTACAGATATTAAAATCAACCTGTTCAGAGATGTCATTACACATCTCTGGAGCAGGTGGCATTTGAACTCAAACATTGTGAAATATTCCACAGGATTTCTGAAGAACTAGCTAAACTAGAAACAGCTAAGCAGATGAATATTTGTTTCGTAACATGTGAACTAAAATGTAGGTGTTCTAGTCTTTGTCCCAGTTAACAGCTGACACACAGCTGATAATACAATAGATGTTTTCCCACGTAATTGAGGCAAATCTTCTATTTTCAAACTCATTTAAAAATCGCAATGACTAGGAAGCAATTAGAGCTTTGTACTAAAACTGGAGATGATATCATTGACAAGTATTTTTATTTTGAATTAACTGCAATTTTTTAACGAAGAGTGTGCTTTCAGCTTTGTATAGTGTAGCATCAAGGAGCCCCAGCAAAACTGGTATGTGACGGCAAACTCTCCAGTAGTTGCAGTAATGCCTGGCACAGAGGGAGATGATTGTAGTTGGGGGTTAGTCATCTCAGGTCCAGGTCACCTCTGCAGGAGTTCTTCAGGGTAGTGTCCTAGGTCCAACCATCTTCAGCTGCTTCATCAAAGACCTTCCCTCCATCATAAGGTCAGAAATGGGGATATTCGCCAATGATTGCACAATGTTCAGCACCATTCATGACTCCTTAGACACTGCAGCAGTCCATGTTCAAATGCAGCAAGATCTGTACAATATCCAGGCTTGGACTCACAAGTGGCAAGTAACATTTGCACCCTACAAATGCCAAGCTATGACCATCATCAATAAGAGTCAAACCAATCTAACCAGCACCCCTTGACATTCAATAGCATTACCATGACTGAATCCCACACTATCAACAGCCTGGGTGTTATCATTGGCCAGAAACTCGACTGGACTTGCCATACAAATACGGTGGATATAAGAGCAGGTCGGAGGCTAGAAATCCTGCATTGTGTACCTCAACCCCTGACTCCCCAAAGCCTGTCCATCAACTACCATGCATAAGTCAGCGTTGCAATGGAATGCTCCCTACTCGGTTGGATCAGCACAGCTCCAATAACAAATCAAGAAGCTTGACACCATCCAGGTCAGAGCAGCCCTACATCCACAAGCATCCACACCCTCCACCACCAATGCTATGCAGAAATTCACCAAAGATCCTCAGACAACGTCTTCCAAACCCACAGCCACTTCCATCTAAAAGGACAACAACAGCAGATACGTGGAAAAACTGCCACCTGCAAGTTCCCCTGCAAGTCACTGGCCATCCTGACTTGGGAATGTATCATCGTTCCTTCACTGTCACTGGGCCAAAATCTTGGAATTCCCTCCTTAATGGCATTGTGGGTCAACCCAAGGAGGTGGACTGCAGGACTGCACCCAAGGAGGCAGCTCAGGACCACCTTCTCAAGGACAACTAGGGATGGGCTATAAATGCTGGCCAGGCAGCAACACCCACATTAAATAAAAAAGATTCCACATAGGACTATAGACAATCTGGAACCTGCAAATGTGGCATCTGTTATGTTTTGCCTACAATGAAGTTTTTGGTATTTTGATCATATTAAAACTGGCAACTGAAGTTTTGTTACATTTTGTTCCATTTGAAAACCATGGGCTTTCCAAGTCTGATCTATTTTCTGGCACAACAAAAATGTAACACTTCCTTTCCTACCTCTTGTGTTAATCTTATGGCTTGAACTGTCTCAGTTTGGCAATTTGTAAACATTGCTAATGGGTGGGTTGATTGAATGCTTCAGCAAAAGATAAGTCAAGCACTTTGGATCATAATTCCATTCAGAACTTGCAAGCATCCAAATGAAATACTCGTTTTAAAAAAAGTCTGAATACATGTTTCCTCAATCACACTATGCAGTTCACCCAAGACCCCATCGCCATAGACCTAAGTTGGCTCTCACTAAAGTGGATGATTGATTTTTAAGGTACTGTAACTTCCTGAATCCTACAGCACTCCAAGTTCCTTGTATTCTCAAATTCTGGCTTTCTGAGCACCTCCAATTTTAATCACTCCATTGGAATCACTGGTTTCATGTGCTAAGTCCCCAAGCTCTGAAATTACCACTTTTGTCTAAGGTTTTGGAGTAGAACTGTAGCTCGGGTTGTGGGTGTTGACGTTGGTTGGCTCGCCGAGCTGTTTTGTTGTTCTGCAGATGTTTCATTACCATGCTTGGTAGCATCCTCAGTGCAGCCTCTGATGAAGCGTCG
>JAHRHZ010000046.1:10391507-10416357 GCA_024137785.1 Ginglymostoma cirratum
TTTTCTGATGAAGGGTTTCGGCCCGAAACGTCGAGTTTTCCTGCTCCTATGATGCTGCTTGACCTGCTGTGTTCATCCAGCCCCATGCTTGTTATCTCGGATTCTCCAGCATCTGCAGTACCTTTTATCTCTGATGAAGCATTGGTGTGTTTTCCCACCTGGTTTTTAAACTCTGGGGTTCATTGCGATGGATTGCCTCACTTCTGGGTTTCCTCCGTAGTGGAATGTATATGGGGTCAAGTTCAATGTGTTTATTAAAAGAATGCTTCGTGGAGTGCCATGCTTCCAGGAGTTCTCGTGCTTGTCTCTGCCTAGCCTGTCCCAGGATCTTGGTGTTGTCCCAGTCGAAGTCGTGGTTCTCCTTGTCCATGTGGATTGAGATGAGTATGTATTGATAGTGTCTTTTCGTAGCCAGTTGACGTTCATGTACTCTTGTTGTTAGTTTCCTTCCTGTTTGTCCAATGTAGTGTTTCTCGCAGTCTCCACAGGGGATCTTGCAGATGACACTGGTCCTGTCCATGGCAAGGAGTGGGTCTTTAGTTCGGGTGAGCACTTGTCGTACGGCTGATGTGGGCTTGTGTGCTACTCTGATGCCCAGCGGTCGTAGAAGTCTTGTGGTGAGTTCTGACGTGTTCCTGATGTAGGGTAGTGTGATGAGTGTTTCGGGGCGTGTAGAATCTTTCTGATGCTGTTCCTGTAGGCATCTCCTGACCCAGTTCTTTGGATATCCATTATCCTTGAACACTTGGAAGAGGTATTCCTCCTCCTCTTGGCGTAGTTCCATGTTGCTGAGTGTGTTGTTGCCTTTTTAAATAGTGTTCGCACACAGCTTCATCTGTGTGTGCTGGGGTGGTTACTATTGAAGTTCAATACCTGGTCTGTGTGTGTGGCTTTTCCATGTACTTTTGTTTGCAGTTCCCCATTCGTCTTGTGCTCTACCATGACATCCAGGAATGGGAGTTGTTTGTTCTTCTCCTCCTCTCTGGTGAATTTTATTCTGGTCATAAACAACACCCTCACCGAGAAACACTACGTCGGACAAACAGGAAGGAAACTAACAACAAGAGTACATGAACACCAACTGGCTACAAAAAGACACTATCAATACTCACTCATCTCAATCCACATGGACAAGGAGAACCACGACTTCGACTGGGACAACACCAAGACCCTGGGACAGGCTAGGCAAAGACAAGCACGAGAATTCCTGGAAGCATGGCACTCCACAAAGCATGCTATTAACAAACACATTGAACTCGACCCCGTATACATTCCACTACGGAGGAAACCCAGAAGTGAGGCAATCCATCGCAATGAACCCCAGAGTTTAAAAACCAGGCGGGAAAACACACCGACGCTTCATCAGAGGCTGCACTGAGGATGCTACAAAGCACGGTAACGAAACGTCTGTGGAACAACAAACTAGCTCGGCGAGCCGACCAACCTCAACACCACTTTTCCGCCTTTTGACTCTTCTCCTCCTCATGACACTCAATAAGACATAACATATTGATCAAGTTTATAATGATCTGCCTTACTAATCTCATGTGACTTGGTATCAAATTTTGTTTGATTACATTCCTTGCGATGGTTTACTCCAGTAAAAGGTAAAACTTGCGCCATTATTTACACAATGTCACTCAGTAATTCTAGCAATTGTTGTACTCAGCCAACACTGATCTGAATGTATGAAAGGAAACTTGCAAGATTAATTGTGATGACATTTAACATAGAACGATACAGCACAAGAACAGGCCCTTCAACCCCGTGTCCATGCTGATCATGATGCCATTCTAAATTAATGCTATCTGCTTGCACATGGTCCATATCCCTCCATTCCCTGCTTGTTCATGTGCCTGTCTAAATGTCTTTTAAACATTGCCATTGTATCTGTTTTTACAAGCTCCCCGGCAGCGCATTTGAGGCACCTACCGCCTTGTGTAAAACGCCTGCCTTCTACACCTCCTTTAAACTTGCCCCCTCACACCTTAAAACTGTGCCCTTAGTATTTGACATTTCCACCCTGGGTAAAAGACTCTGATTATCCATCCTAACCATGTCTCTTCTAATTTTATATACTTCTATTAGGTCACCCCTCACCCTCAAAGCTCGAGCAAAACCAATCCAAGTTTGTCAAACCTCTCTTTTTAGGTATTACCATCCAAACCAGGCAACATTCTGGTACATCTGAGGAAGGGTCACCAGACCCAAAACGTTAACTCTGTTTTTTCCTTCACAGATGCTGCCAGACCTGCTGTGCTTTTCCAGCAACTTTGTTTTTGTAACATCCTGGTAAATCTCTTTTGCAACCTCTCCAAAGCCTCCACATCCTTCCCATATTGTGGCAACCAGAACTGTACACAACACTCCAAATATGGCCTAGCTAAAGTTTTATACAGCTACAACATGGCTTGTCAACTTTTATACTCGGTGCTCCAATCAACAAACACAAAGCATGCTGTACCTCTCTTTTACCATCTTATTCACTTGTGTTGCCGCTTTCAGAGAGCATTGGCTTACGCCCTTTCTACATGTCATTGCTCCAAAGGGTCCTGCCACTAACTGTAATACTTTCCTCTTATATTTGACCTCCCAAAATGCATCATCTCACATTTTTCCACAATAAACTCCATCTAACATTTCTCCGCCCAATTTTCCAACTGTTCTATATTCTGCTGTATTCTTTCACAATGTTCCTCACTATCCACAACACAACCAATTTTCCTGTCATCTGCAAACTTACTAATCAGACCATTTACATTTTCAACCAAATCATTTATATATTTTGCAAACAGAGGTCCCAGCACTGATTCTTGTGGAACAACACTGCTCACAGACCACCAATCAGAATATCATCTCCATAACAACCCTCTGCCTTCTATGACCGAGCCAATTTTGTACCCAACTTATCAGCTCACTGCAGATCCCATGTGACTTAATGTTCTGGAACAGCCTATCATGAGGGACCTTGACAATTGCTTTAGTAAAGTCCATGCAGACATCATCCACTGCAGTACCCTCAATCACCTTTGTCACTTCCTCAAAAAAAAACTCAATTTGTGAGACAAGACTTACCCCACACAAAGCAATGCTTGACTATCTCTAATGAGTCAATTCTTTTCCAAATGATGGTAAACCCTGTCCCAAAGAACCTTCCCTAATAATTTCACTACCACTGATGTAAAGTTCACTGATCTCTCCCTGGTATCCTTCCCTAAACAAGGGAACAACACCAACTCTTCTCCAGCCTTCTGGGATTTGCAGGTGGCTAGAGGATACAAAGATCTCTATCAAGGGCCAAGTAATCTCCTCCCTTCCCTCCGTCAGTATCCTGGGATAGATTCCATTCACCCCGAGGGACTTATCTACCTTAATGTTTTTCAAGATACTCTTTTTAAATACAGGGTGCTCTAGAATATCAACTTAGACTTAATATTACCATCATCCCATGTCATTCTCCCTGGTAAATACCGACGCAGAGTATTCATTAAGGACCTCACACACTTCCTCTGGTTCCATGCATATTTCCTTTGACCTTGAGTGTAACTACCTTTTCCCTAGTTACCCTCTTGCTCCTATGGATGTATAATGCTTCTTGAGATTCTGCTTAATCCTACTTGCCAAGCACATTTCATTGTTCCTTTTAGTCCTCCTAATTCCTTGTCTAAGTTCTTTACTACTTCCATTACATTCCTCAAGGGCCTTGTCCGATTTCAGTTTCCTAAACCATACACGTGCCTCTTTTCTCTTTTTGACTAAACTTTCAATATCTTTGATCAATTAGGTTCTCAAATCTTGCCATCCTGATCATTCGTCCTCACAGGAACATGCTGGTTCTGAATGACTTTTTTCTTTAAGCTTCCTTTTCCTAAATGATGAATACCCGTGGATATTCAGTTCCCTGTCTTGGTTGTCTACTAACCACTTCTCCATATTTGCAAATAAATAATATCCATTTATATCCATTTCAGTATTCAAATGGCTTATCTTGTTGCAAGTGCTGAGTGCTTTCAGAAAGCATATCCTTCCTAACTATGGCCTTTGAACAATATTCCGCATTCAAATGCTTTTTAATGCTCGACTTCGTTTAATTGGTCTTCTAACTTTGTTTACAACTTTTCTATTTCTTGTTACTGGTTTTGTTTCCCACTTCCAGGTTTCAATCCCTGCCAATCTAATTTAAATTCTCCTCTACAGCACAAGCAAATCTCTCAGCTAGATACTTTTGAATCAACCTGTTCAGAGATGCCATGACACACCTAGACGCTAGTCCTTTTCCTAATGTTTAATCCACTCATCTTATACAAGTCTCTACTGCCCCAGGACCTACCCCAATGCTTCAAGAATTTGATGCCCTCCCTTCTACACCAATTCTCCAGTTACTGATTCAATCACTCAATGCTGTCATCTATGCTCATGAGCACATGGCATTGGGAGTAAATCTGATATTACTGTTTTGAGATCACGCTTTTTAATCTTTTTCCTATCTTCATAAAATATAGCTAAGACTGCAAATCTGGCTGTTGTACGGTTATGAACTGGTGCCCTAAAACTGCCAACTCCTGACTACCTTCAGACTTCTAAAAATTACATGGGCAAGGAGAATACATTCAACTTTACTAAGCTGACATATCAAATAAACTAATTTATTAAAAGAAGCGTGATGGTGCATGTATCAACTCAATTTGTGGATCAAGGAAAAAAAGTGGACTGATACTATTCGGCATGGCAATCCCACCAGAAATTAGTGCATATTAGACTCATTCAGACAGAAATTTGCACTTAAACAAAGCACAAGACTGTTATCTGAAATACTTGTCAGCACTCAAAACAAATAATAATGAGCCAAGTGTACACGCGTTCTTCAAAATGAGTCAGTGCAAGACACCACACTCTTAAAATGCCAAGGATAGCTTCCTTTCAAAATAACATAAAATAAAATATATTCAAACTGAATAGCTTTGACATTTTAAAATGAAAGGTCGATTGTCTGCAGAATGCCTGACTATACTGTGTAAAACATATTCGCCTATTCCTGGTATTTCAACTTGATTTGTGGTCAATTATTCAATGAATTACAATTAACCACGGTTGCAGGTTGCTAATTTAAAAGAGATGTTTCATTTGGGCAGTAGGAAAGCACTAAAACGAATGTACAAATTCAGAATTATAAGCTGTTAATCATGGATTTAATTAGTTTTCAAATTTATTTGGAATTAATTTGAACTAGACAGTCTTGACTTTCCTGTTGCTTCTTAACACACCTAATGGTTTCATGATGCGGACATGCTTCATTCAAATGCATGCGCGTGGGTTTTAAAATTACTGCAAACCTTAAAATTATATGCTTGTCCAATTAACGGCATCAGTTGATACTTTCTCCTGAATCGCACGAAAAAAGCTAATGACAAGGCACTAAATCAGGTATTCTAAAACCTTCCACTCTTGGCTAATTTATTTACCTTTATGTCAATTAAGCTTGTATTTTTCTCTTTTCATCACTTTTCAACTCAATTTTATACTTGCCTTAAGTTACCATTTGATGCACAAATGCTCTGGTCTTCATTCACTTTTTCTTCACGGAGATTTACTTAAAATTGACTTTTGTTTTTGTACCTTTCGTCGCATACCTTTTCCTGTTTTTAACTTAATATCTTTCTTGCCAATGAAGACAGAGTTTCTTTCCCCTCACATGTATGCTCTTCGAAGATAATTTATAAACCTGAGAAGCGTGGCTATTACCTCAAAGTAAATCTTCAAAGCTTGAATTCTACTATCTGAAACTGCAATCTGATAGTTTCTTTATATACTGCATCATAGCCCAAGTCTAGGCTATTGAGTTGTGAAAAGTCTGCAGGGAACAGTCAAATTAAAGCTGTGAAGGTGAAGAGTTGGGTCTTCAAATTGAAAATCTGAGGTACTATGGCATATAAGGATTTCAGAAAACACGTAACAATGCAGTTCAGATACGAATTATATACCATGAATGATTCTTGCCGGTTGCCAATACAACAAGTAATCAACAATGTGACATACTGTACACAATTTTTCATTTAAAATAGAGATTGACTGGCACTTTCATTTCTGATGGCTGCCATGAAACTTCTATTGGAAATGTATATGGATGTTGGAACTGGCATGCTTGATTGTTATGTCCCTTGGAGCTTACCAGGGTTAAAAAGCTTCTTATTACTCGTCAGAAAATGTGTAAACGATATAGTCACCTGAACAAGGTGCCATATGGCAGGCCATGCTAACGGTGTATCTCAACAAAAGCCAAATCAAATGTGTTGTGTCATGGAATGGAAATGGCAGGAAATCTTTGGCAATGCTTATGGGAACAGGCTCTGAGAATGGAATATAAACTGTTAGGTACGCCTAATGTCAGAGTTCATATGTTTTAGTGTTATAGCTTTATAGTTTTAGAAACAGAAGTTCGAATGCAATTCCAGTCGGAAAAGTCCTGGTAAATGTTGAGAGGCTGGCAAACCACGGATTTAAAATAATTGCAATTCCTGTATGAAGTAAAAGGATGAAAATCATAAAGATGGCAGATGGTCCTACTTAGCTGCAGAACTAAAATCATGACGTTATTTGAGTTCAAGATATGAATTATTCTGGAGTCGAGGAATAATTTAGAATTGAAACAGAATTAATTTGCATTTCTTTCCACGAAGAATTGTGCGTGACATAATGCATCGGAAATGAAGGGAACTTAGTTAGAGTCAATTAAGACACAGCCAATAGGCAAGGCTGGCTGATATTTGGAAAGGCAGCTCAAAATGTGTCAGCTTTGTGGTTTATATAACTGCATTTTCTCATGAAGTTGAAGATAAAGATGAAGATGAAGATAAAGCTAGACCTACAGTTACAGCAGAGTAAATGCCAGATCTAGCATCCATGACACAGCTTTGCTACTGAGAACTGGCATTCAACACAAGATAAAGCTGGCAACAATCAAAATAGCGGGAAGATTTCTTCAGCTGGAAACTAAAAGGAGAAATCTACCAGCATTATCTCAGTGAAACGCACTTCACCTTGTTTTATTGGGTGTTCTGTGAGAAATCAACTTGGTTGCAGGGTGAAACCATAGCAGCGTGCTATTGGAAACAAAAGGTTTTCTGATATTTTCAGTCACTTCATAAATGACACAGAGAGGCTCATACTTCAGTTATGGAATCCACAGTCATGAAGTTGGTTAAAAAAATTATTTTCACTTAGCCAAATACTGATAAAAGGGGCCATGAAATATTACACACTAGAGAGCAATTGAAAAGAAATCAAATTAAATTCAAGACAGTCGTCATATATCTTTTGTATAGTTCAAAAACAGAACCTTAAAAGACTTTAGAAAGTAAGAGAACATTTGGGGGTAGGTAAACAAACCTGTAGAAGTGAGCTTATAGCACAAGTTTTTATAAGTATTGTGTTCAGCTTGTTTTAGTTAATTTCTTTTCCTGTGCAATGAAATTTATTTTTGTTCACAAACATGAGAGCTTGTGACTTAATTTACTGATGGCTTCAGATTTCTTCTTTTATGCATTGACAGTCCCTAACAGTGTTGTAACAACACAAAAATATCATGCACAATTCAGCCATTGACGAAGACAACTTATGAGAAATGTTGCAACTTTGTTTTAAAAAATCAAATTCCTTCTTTCCCCCAAAAATGTTTTGGAAAATATAAGTTCTATGGATAGCAGAAGCTCCTCAACACATTACTCAGTGGCCATTCAATTCTGTTCAAGACAGATATTCTTATGAGTAACCATCATTGTTAACTTCCATCTTGTTCAATATTCATACACGCTGTGAGGAATAATTTAATGTTGTATTATTTTATGCTGTAGAAGCCAGTACTCAGTGAACATTGTAATATTCAGGGTCAGTGCCTGTATTACATTTGACTGTTCCAAAACATTAGTTTGTTCAATATTCCCTAGGAACAAGTGTGAGCTAACGGTGAAATTTTCAATAGGTCACTCTAAAGAGTTCAGGTGTCACAGTTACTTGATCACGACGACAGTCAAAAACAAGATTCATTCATTAAAGAACAATTAAGTTGTGCTATTGAATAGGCAAGTGAATTACACCAAATCTGTGTTGTTGGACATCTCAGTGTTGTCAAAACTCGTGACAAAGTTTGAGGACTTAGTAGGCAGTTAAGTCCTGGAAGGTGTGGAGGCTCAGAAGAAGTTATATGCTACTTATACTTCAGTGCAGCAATGAGCAAAGTGAACAAAACTCCCAAGCAGTATTGGCGTTGTGCAACTGAGCCAGACGAAAGTTCAAGAAACAAACTTAGGCAGTACTGGTTTGTGAAGCTTGCTGTTTGTGAAAATCTGGAGAAGTGCATGTGAGTAAGCGCTGAAGTGCAGACTGTATGAATCCAGCAAAGTGTATTACCAAGAAATAAAAGGTGAACCATCCGAATGTGTACAGTCATTCATTTAGGCAGGTCATGATGACAGACAAGCAGTAGAGAGAATTTCTAAGACAGGCTGCCAAAAAGAATAATTAGAACTCCTTGTGAAATGCTAATGTGATTTGACAAGAGTAGAGTATAAGTTTAGTTGGAGGGGGCTGATGAAAACTTAGTTAGACCTGCCTTGATCACAATTGCTGTTGGATATGTTATGTTCTGTGGGGTGTTCAATTATCATTTATCAACTATCAATATCTGCCTCACGTTAAGTTTGGGATGTTAGAATACAAGTCATACCTTTGCAGAGTCTATTTTTTTGTCACTAGGATTTACAGCTTTGTTTGTAAGTATATTTGCAATAAGCTTGCTATTTGGTATTGTCTGAAGAAACCTGGCAAAACTGTTTCTAATGCTGAACGAGATACTGTTGAAAACTGAGATAATAGCGTCTTTTGCCACATTGATTAAATTTAAAATTAGTTATGACCAGTGGAGGACGGGTCCGAAAAGGCAACTGTGCTTTCCTCCTACCTTAAGCGTAACAACACCTTCCAGGAGGAATGACTCAAGGGCACATGCAGAGGCAATTCTGACCAATCTTCCCCTCTTTAACCACAAGGTCCTTGTAAGATTTTCTAACTTGGAAAACCGTGGACAGTGAGACTTGGTCCAATACTCCAGCGAGACAATCTAATTTTCTTAAGCTTGCTTGTCCACATAATTTTTTAAATTGGTGGTAAATACATCAAGAAAAATCATAGGTGGTTTGCATTTACCAAAAATAAACAAGTCTCAGCTGTATTTACACAAAGTATTGTTAATTGATGTGGTGGCCATCATTCAAATGCAGATAGATCATCAACAAACAGACAGAATTACATGCGTGAACAATTCAATTTTCAATACAATTACTGGTTTATGACAGTCTCACATCCACAATCATGTATATCATGTATCAAACTGGCTACAACATTAATGCCAATTAAACAAATACTGTACGTACCACAGGTAAATGAAAATAAATGCCCCACGCACATCCCACCAGCTCCATACTTACACGGTCCAGAAAACACTGGAAGAACCACTTCATAGTATACAAAGATGTAAACACATCCTGGGAATCCTGTTTGTTTTAAGATAAAAACAAACCATTAAACCATCTTAAATTGCTCCATTTTTTTTTACAAACAAGAATGACATTACTTGCAGGTGTCATAGAGTCCTCTAACTTAAAAAAAAATCCAGTGAATTTATTCCATATCCCACTCAATTACTGGTGTACATCGTGTGTACTGACTGAACCAGGTTGATCTCGTTAACTACAAGGTCACGGACTGGGGTTGTTAACCCAGGCCAATCGGAAAAAGCGCTGGCTGACTAATCTAACCAGGAGATGAGAATCTCCTCAGTTCAGGCGACTGACTCCGAGCTGGCTGGCCACAGCCAGCATACTGTGCTCTAGTAAATAAAGGGTGACTTGGTGACAGGTTACTGGCCTCTGTGCAGTTATTTCAGTTGCAATGAGACTGGGATCTCATTTTGGGTTAACACTGAATGAGCTGCTGAGAAACTGTTTGATATGTGGGATTAATGATATAACTATGCAGAAGCACCTTCCAGCTGAAGCTCATCTGAACTTCAAACATGCAGTACAACTGGTACTGTCATTAGAAAATGCAGGAAGTGCAGCATGGGAACTACAGAGCATCCCTATGGAAGTGGACTCCCTCATTCCTCTGACTGAGCTTGGGGAGCACCATTTGAGTGTGGGCAATTGCAAAGCCTCATGTAGGAAATGTCCTGAGCAGAGGGACCCTATACCAACCCACAGCAGAACCCTACAACAAAGCCAAGCCTGGCCAAGTGGCTAAGAAGTTCTTCAGGATCTGGGCTGGCAAGCCATTGTAGTTGCTGCCAGTATGTGGACTTCAGACAGCAAAGGTATCCTACAAGGCCTGATGTGAGTAAGAAAACTTGTAGGTTGATGCCCAGGAAGGTGTACACCCTGGGAAGTTCCTCTACATATAGACTGGAACAATTAAATTGCTTAGTGACATCCAAATCAGAACCGAATTGAAATTAACGTTTGGTTAAATGGTCACCCAGTTCCTATGGAGGTTGGTGCCAATACAGCTGTATCAGTGGTTGCAAAATCACTCAGGACTCCAACCCTTAACAAGAATCACTCAGCAGTCCAACCCTTACGTTTGCACAAGGCCTCAGCCAGACTGAGAACATACACTGGAGAACCGTTGCAGATTAAGGGTACGACTTCAGTTCTGGTCTCCTATGAGAAGCAGTTGCTGCAGTTACCACTGATAGTAGTAAAAGGCTCAGGCCTGAGCCTATTGGGGCAGAATTTGTTAAGAAATTCTGGATTAGCTCAACGTTTTTCAATTAGAGAATGGCTGCCTCGGGGAAGTCCGAGTGAAATATCCAGGAGTATTTCAGGAAGGGCTTGGGACTATCAAAGGGGCCAAAGCCAAGTTACGTGTTGACCAGGAAGCATTTCCAAGATTTTGCAAGGTCCGCCCAGTACTATTTGCATTGTGGGCAAAGGTAGAAGTGGAAATCAGGAGGCTGGACAGCAAAGAAATCATCAAACCAGCACAGTCTGTAAAATGGGCAGCACTGGTTGAACAGATTGTGAAGCCTGAATGCTCAGTTCACCTTTGTGGGGATTTCAAGCAAACAGTAAACTGTTTTTCGCAGCTGGATGAATACCCGATTCCTCGCATAGAGGACTTGCATGCAAAGTTGGCCGGGGGAGGGGCTATTCTTTACAAAGCTGGACATGAGCCACGTGTATCTGCAACTGTGACTCAATGAGGAATCCCAGAAGTATGCTTCAATTAATACCCATAAGATCTCATATCAATATACAAGAATGTCATTTGGGGTACCATCAGTCTTTGTCCTTTTCCAGTGGACCGTGGAGAACATTTTACAAGTGCTACAGTCCAGTACACGCTGCCAGTGTCCAAGTACAAATCAGAGGAAATGGGCTTGGGGCGAAATTGTCGCAGGAGAAACTACAAGCCAAAGACCAGGTCTACATCCCTGGACATGTGGGGGACTGACGTAGTGATTGGAACCAGGTTGATCTTGTTGGCTATTAGGTCATTGATGGTGGTTGTTAACCTGGGTCGATCGGGTAAACACTGGCTGACTAATACAACCAGGATATCGATCGAGCTTTGCTCATTGCTGGTTCCCTGGCCAAATGGGTATTTTTCCTCATGGTGAAATAAAATTATTTTCACGCGGTGCTTTTATTGACTGGAAAAGAAAACAGGTGATGAGAATCTCCTCAGTACAGGTGAATGACTCCGAGCTGGTTGGTCACAGCCAGTGTACTGTGCACATGTAAATGAAGGGTGACTTGGTGACGGGAAACCGGTCTCTGTGCAGTTATTCCATAGACCCTTACCATTAATTAGCATTGCTGTTTCCTGATTCAGGACAGCCTCAAAAAAGTAGTTAAAATTAGGTCAAGGCTTGTCACCTTGAATTATAATGAGAAATTACTCGAAAAACATTTGACAAGGGTGGGAGAGAAATTCCACAGCTGTTTCTATATCTTCACTTTCCTTCCAATGGGAGAATTTGTTCCCTCATTCTTGGCAAGATGCCAGTTAATTGCCATTAATCCATATTCTACTAATACTGGATAACTTGCTCCAGGACTCAGTTTCTAGAGAGATCCAAGTTGGTGTAGGATAAACTTCCTACAGTGAACATTCAAGTAAATAACTCAGAAGTGTTTTGTAAAAACTGGCTTATTAAGGGGTTAGTTGACAATAACCAATATCATGTTTGTAAGACAACTTCTGCATCACTGCAAAGTGAATTCAACTCTAAATGGGATCTCAATGGTAATTC
The DNA here is from genome assembly GCA_024137785.1 of Ginglymostoma cirratum. Lineage (NCBI taxonomy): Eukaryota > Metazoa > Chordata > Chondrichthyes > Orectolobiformes > Ginglymostomatidae > Ginglymostoma > Ginglymostoma cirratum. The sequence continues at coordinate 10,403,815 of JAHRHZ010000046.1, forward strand.
GTTATCAATGCTCCCAACTTCAAAATGTTGCCACAGGCAGGCAAGTCCAGGTGTGCAGGCTTTCTTTCTGGGCAGGACTTTTTGCAGGTACTTGGAAGGAACTTGGCAATGCCTAGTTACAACGTAAAATGTCATTACCAATTCAAGAGTGGCTGCTATAATATAAATACAGCATAACAAGTCATAAAAAGAGGTAACAGAACGACAGTAAAGTATATGTCTTAGAATGCATTTCTTCCCAGGCATCATCCATCACTTCTTTAAAAAAATGAACTTGGAATCAGAGATGATGTATTAAAACATAATGAGGCAGCCTTTTGATCTGAGATATGTTAAGCTAGGATAGAATCTAATGTTACAATGCAAATTCTAAAAGTGAACATTAGCCAAACAAAAAATGAAAGGACTGAGGATGCTGGGAATCTGAAACAAAAACGGAAATTGCTGGGAAGTCTCAGGAGGTCTTACAGCATCTGTGGGGAGAAATCAGTTGACATTTTGGGTCCAGTGAACCCTTTTTCAGAACCGTTGAGTTCTGAAGGATCACTGGACCTAAAGGTTAACTCTGCTTTCTCTCTAATGATGCTGCCAGACCTGCTGAAATTTTCCAACAATTTTTTGCTTTTGTCTAAAAGTGACCATCATTGTTTTACTGTGAATTGTCAGTCATCAATTCACAGGCTATTCTTATTTAAAGATATCATACTTTATTCCCACTCATATCAATGTCTAGCAATCCACTGCAAAATGAATAACTTTTCATGAACATGTTACTTTGCGAAATTCCCATTCATGGTCACATACGCTCGTTTTCTTAAAAAATGTAATATTTCAGAAAAAACATACAATAAAAATATTACTTAAGAGATATATTGCTGAACTCTTTATCAGGACAAAAGCAAAAACAACAAACTTCAAACGATCACAGCAACTTATACTCCATGTGAAAAGGGTGCTGACTGGTTGTTAAGTCAATGCTGGTTGACTAAGGCATTGCCTTGGAGAAAGAAATAAAGTACTATATGCTTCCCGTGCTTCCAGCCAATTCACAAAAGGGTTGGATATATTCCTTTTGTTCTTAGAGAACGGGCCTGTACATGAATGTAGAGTACAGACACATTCAACCAGCCCACGCTTCTAAAACCCCAAACATTTTGAAATATTTGTATATGGGATTTGGTCATTGCTGGCTAGACCAGCATTTATTGTCCTTTCCTACTTGACCTGGAGAAGCTAGTGCTGAGCTTCCATCTTGGATAGCTACAGTCCTTGGAGTACAGGTTCATGCACAGTACTGTTTGAAAGCGAGTTCTAGGGTTTTGACCTAGGAAGTGAAGGAATTAGCAATACAATGCCAAGTCAGAATGGTGAATCATTTGGAGGAGAACCTGCACATTGTGGCATTTCCATGCAGCTTCCAGTCCGGACAATATTGCCAGAGAGGTCTCAGAGTGTTACTGCTGTGCATTACGTAAATGGTTTACTCTACTGCTATTGTAGGTTCACGGCAGTGGGACTGAATGTTGCAGGTGGGGGTTCAGAGCCATTCACGCAAGCAACTTTGCCCTGGCTGTTATCAAATTTGAGTGGTTTTGGAGCTGCACGCAACGAAGCAAGTGGGGAGTATAGTTGACTTGTAGATGAAGAACAGGCAACTTGGAGACAGAAGGGCTCATACAGAATTCATAACCTCTGACTTGTTTTTACAGCCACAGTACTTAAATGGCTGATCCAGTTCAGTTTCTGGTCAATGATAACCCCCAGTATTTTGATAGTGCAAGATTCAGCAGTGGTCATGCCATTGTGTGTCATGGGGCAATGGTTACATTCCCTCCAGTTGGAGATGATCATTACCTGCCACTTCTTGCACAAATGTTTCCTGCCTGAGCCTGGATCTTTTCCAGGTATTGCTACATTGAACATTGACACTATGACTGCACACACAGCATGGAAAGAGACACTTCGGTCCAACTTGTCCATGCCAACCATGTTTCCCAAACTAAACTAGTCCCCACTTGCTTCTGTTTGGCCTATTTTCTTCAAAAGTTGGAATCATACAGCTGTACAGCATGGAAAACAGACCCTCTTCCATGCTGACCAGATATCAGAAATAAATCTAGACCCGTTTGTAAGCATTTGGCCCATTTCCCTCTAAGCCCTTCTTATTCATATACACATCCAGATGCCTTTTAATTGTTGTGATTGTACCAGCCTTCAACCCTTCCTCTGGCAGCTCATTCCATACAGGCACAACCACTGTATGAAAATATTACCCTCAAGTCCCTTTTATATCCTTCCCCTTGCCTAAACCGATGTCCTCTATTTTTGGACACCCCACCCCAGGGAAAAAAACTTTTTTAATTATCCATGCCCCTCTTGATTTTATAACTTCTATAAAAGTCACCCCTCAGCCTCTGACGCTCCAGGGAAAGTAGCTCCAGTCTATTCAGTCACTCCGTATACCGCAAATCCTCCAACCCTGGGAACATCCTTGTAAATCTTTTCTGAACCCTTTCAAGTCTCAACATCCTTCCTACAGCAGGGAGGCCAGAATTGCACGCAGTATTCCAAAAGTGGCCTAAGCAATGTCCTATACGGCTGCTACATGAACTCTCAACTCCCATACTCAATGCACTAATCAATAAAGGCAAGCATACCAAACGCCTTCTTCATTATCCTGTCTACCTGTGACTCCATTTTCAAAGAACAATGAGTCTGCACTCCAAGGTCTCTTTGATCATCAACACTCCCCAGGAGCTTACGGTTAAGTATATAAGTCCTGCTCTGATTTGCCTTTCTAAAATGCAGCACCTCACATTTATCCAGATTAAACTCCACCTGCCACTCCTCAGCCCACTGGCCCATCTGATCAAGATTCCGTCGTACTCTGAGGTGACCTTCTTTGCTGTCTACTACACCTCCAGTTTTAGTGTCATCTGCAAATTTACTATCCATACTTCCTATGTTCACATCCGAATCATTTGTATAAATGATAAAAAGCAGCGGACCTAGCACCAATCCTTGTGGCACACCGCTGGTCACAGGCTTTACTAATCAGGTACCTATCCAAAGGTTTTTCAAATGTTATAACTGCATCAGCATCTACGGCTTCCTTTGCCACATGCAAACCACCCTCTGCTTGAAAAGGTTGACCCTCAGATCCCTTTTTAAATTTTCTCATCTCACCTTCAAAACATATTGTCTAGTTCTGAACCCATTCACCCTAGGGAAAAGATTGTTGCTATTCGCCTTATTTATGCCCCTCATGATTTTATAAACCTCAATAAGGTCACTCCTCAAACTCCTACGCTCCATTGAAAAATGTCCCGGTCTATCCAGCCTCTTCTTATAACACAAACCCTCCATTCCCAGCAATATCTTGCAAGGCAACATCCTTCCGACTATATAAGACTGTGCTTACATCCCTGGTGGGTGATGGTGCTGTCTGGTTCATTGTAAGACAGAGATTAGGACTATGTCAGGTTGTTGCTTGATTAGGCTGAAAGACAGCTTTCCCAATTCTGGCAGATGCTGGTAAAGAGGGCTTTGCAACATCAACAGGGTGGTGTTTGCTGTTGCAATTTCCAATGTTTCAGTCAATGCCGAGGGTTTGCCTAGTTCCACAGCTTTCTTTAGATTTTGTAATGGCCTGATTCAACAGAGTGGCTTTCCAGGCCATTTCAGAAGGTACTTAAGTATAAACTACACTGCTGTGGGTAGAACATCATAACACTGAGCACGACTAGAAAATTCAGCCCTTCGAGCTTGCTCTGCCATTTAATACCACTATAGCTGATCTCATTTCACCTCAACTCCACTTTCTTGCCTGCTCCCTGTAACACTAAGTCGTTACTAATTAAAAATCTGTCTGCCTATCTCCTCCTTAAATTTATTCAGTGTCCTGGCACCCACAACATTATGAGAGATACAATTTAAATTTGCTTTCCATTTCCTGAAAACCATGACCCCTCATTCTAGATTGCTGCACAAGGGGAAACATCTGCTTGAAATCTACTTTGTTCATTCCCTTTAGCAACTCCGAAACCTCAATCAAATCTCCTCTCATCGTTCTCAATTCTAGTACATAAAGGCTTGACCTGTTCAATCTTGCCTCTACAAGCCTTTCATCTCTGAAATCAGTCTAGTGAAACTTCTTTGAACTGCCTCCAATGCATTAAATTTTTCCTCAAGTAAGTGGACCAAAACTGCATGCAGTACTGCAAATAATTGGATTCACACATAGGCCAGACAAAGGCAAGGATGAGAGATTTTAAAGGGCATTAGTAAACCAGATGGTCCTTTATGACAATTGACGATGGTTCCATTGTTGTCATTAGACTAGTTTTTTTTATTTTCAGATTTATTGAATTCAAATTTTATCGCCTGCCATGATGGAATTCCAACCCACATCACCAAGATAACCTAAGTTCTGAATTACTAGTCCAGAGACATTACCACAGCATCTCTGCCTTCCCTTAAGCAAATGTGTACTCTTAGATGTTAATTCTGTGATTGCACAATACTTGCTAAACAATCCTGAATGTGCTTACAGCTTCAGTGACAATCAATTTAAGAAAGTCGAGCTTTTCAAGCTGCTCATTTACATTTGCTAAAAGCACCAATCATAGATAGGGACACATTTTCTGAAAACCCTTATTCTCTCATATATTCAAGCTTTGTACCTTTATGAATTATCTGGAAGCATGTAGAATCTACTGTTTCTCACTGTTTGCCCCATAGAAGTATCTCAGCTAAAGCAAGTCAATTCGCCACATAAACAGCTTCTTTTTCTTTTCTGGTATAAACTGTGATTGTTTGAAATTTGGCATTCTTACCTCGTTCCTGGTAAGTGAAAGGTGAAAATCTCCAGTAACACGTCGCTCTTTTCTGTGATATTCGAGTTCTACATAACCAAGCAATGCTTATACAATTAACAGACTTGCATTTATGTAGTGCTGTTTGTAATAGCAACATGCCCAAAAGAACTTTGCAATCAAATAAGCATTTTTGGCATGTATCAGGAAACAAAATAGCCAATTTGCTCAAGGTCTCACAAACTGCCACAAACTAAAGGAGCATAAAATAATATTCAGTGAAGTTGGTTAGTAATAACTGTTGGTCAGGAGACTAGAAAAAATCCTTCAGTCTACAGTGAAGTGTTTTACAGCCATGGTTTAATGTCGCACCCTATAGAAAGAAGTCCCAACAGCACAGCACACATTCGATACTATATCAGTGTACCAAGCTAGATACTGTGCCCACATCTCTGGAGTGGGGCCTGAACCTAGTACTCACTGACCCTATCTCTGACTCAACAATGAAATTTAGAAAGAACCCCAGTTTTTTAGCCCACTGCTTCCCATTTAGCAACAAAACTATACATCTCAAAGAAGCACCCAACTTCCTCAAAAGTAGAGAGGTAAAGAACACTTCTATTCTATTTCAGGTTTCAACATAGTTTACAAAACATGAAGATGTGAAGTTTTGCTTCATTAATTCTAATCAGATCAGCTGAGTTCACTTGAGCACTCTCCTGCATATCTGGCTCAAAATTTAAATTTAGAACATGAAACATTAAGCATGCTAATATTTCAATGTAATAATGAAGAAGTGCTACACTGCTAGAAGTTCTGTTTTTGGACAAGATATGAAACCAAGGCCCCATCTTCCTATTCTGATGGATGTAAAAGGATTTCATGGCATTACTTAAAACAGCAGGCAAGTTCTCCCAATGTTGAGGTCATCAAAGTCTAACAAAAGCACTAAAAAGGAGTTCAATTGATTCCTTTAAATCATTCAACATTACACATCTACATTTTGTTGCATAGGACCTTCTTGGTCCTTCTAGGGCCTTCCTGTATGCAGTTTGGCTGCCAGGTTCATCTACTTTTCAGAGGGCTCTTGTGGCACAGTGGTAGTGTCCTTACCTGAGAAAGCTTGGATTCAAGACACCCCTGCTCTAGAGGTGTGTAATGACAAATCTGAACAGGTTGATTAGAAATTATCTGCTACTTTTCAGTCACACAACTTCAGAAGTAACGAATTAGCTACAGTATATCAAAAGACTCCCTCAGGATATAAATGCAAGTTCTTTTTTCCAATTAAAATCTCAGTAAATTATTTTCTAAACAGGTTGGTGATATTTGTCCACCTTTTCAAAATTAAATTTAATCTTCCTTTGGTTGTTTCAGAACATTTTGTAAACATTAGGAGGCACTTACGTAATACCTGTCACAATGCTGAGACCTGGCACTGCAGCACAGTGAGTGGAGCCTGCCCAGATTTACAGTCAAGCTCACTATCCATATTATTGACAGAATTTGGACTTGTATCATTGCCTTTGATGACCTTAAGATGTTTCACCTTAAGACTCAGCCAAGAGAAGATATTTCATAAGGGCTCTTGTGATGCAACAGTAGTGTTCCTACCTCCGAGCCAGGAGACCTGAGGTTCAAGTCCCACCTGCTCCAGATGTGTATCAAAGCATCTCTGATCAGGTTGATTAGGAAAATATCATTAAGATATTTTACGCTCACTTGAGTGGGCATGCAGTGGCAACGAATTAAGCTAACAAACATGAAACTGCGTTGTAATGATGTCATGGTTATGGTTATAACATGGTTATGCTGAAGTTGAAGTAATATATCTTTACAAGATTTCTTATCTTTAACATCTTCAAACATGAAAGATACTCACTAAATGCTGTTTAAGCTTTGGCATGAATTTCTTCAAAATCCGATCATGGTGCTCTTGAAACCGTAACAGTTTTGGGAAACCAGGAACAAAGAAACCTAAAAAGGAAAGTATTACAAAGAATAAATATATAGTCAGTACAGTTTTAATTCTCTGGCAACAAAATTAGATAAGCATCTTGCATAGCATTTAGGATGCAACTTAGTTTGACTTCTATTAAAATAATTATTTTTTGAAAACATAAGATAGGAAGAAGCAGAATATCCCAAGTGCAGAAAAAGGAAATAAAATGTGGAAAATTGTTGAAATACAATGATAAGCAATTCATGATACAACATTTACAAGAAATGGGATTCATGTTGTAAATATTCAATATCTCACTGGATTCCTCATCATTTAACATAGCTCCTACAGTGTTATATAAAAGTCACTGTGAACTTAACCAAAATCGCCAAACTCACCCCTATACATTCCATTAGTGAGTTCACTGCAGTCTAATAGAAGCGCCTGTTCATTTGGAAGTTTTGTTTAAGTTGCCCAAGGACGGAACTGAATCCAGGTCCCTAGTACTGTGAGGCAGCAATGCTAACCACTGTGCCGCCCCAAACATGGTTCCAAAGAAAATGACAAATATTAAAGCTACGGATGGAAGCTAGCTAGCAGCATTGGCCAGTATGGTGACTGAACTTGTGATCTTGGTGTTATTAATACCACCCTGTAACCAGCTGCACTCTGTGGGCATTGGCTGCTAAAGTTGCAATAAATAAGATATTGGGTGAATGTACTTGTTGTTTCTAAATATCCAGCTATTAGGCTCAAATGCCTTTACATGGCAACCTGGAAAGCACTGTATCATGGTAACTTGAAATGATAAAACTGCATCCTTTGCATGAAGAAATCATTTGTTTGTGAAAACTCATTTATGCAACAAAATGTAGATGTGTCAGTTTGGCAGTCTAATGAGAGAAAGCAAATTGTATCCTAGATTCCGAGGAGATGGAACTCCAAAAGAATATAAATTTCCCTCAACTTAAATATATTCTCATAACATGTCTTCAGTACCTCTTGACTATCCAGAATTGAAAAATATTAAGTGCTGCTTTAACGTACTACACTCTTCATGACATTTGCATTGTGTTAAATGACACTGACCATAACATCTTGATTTAGTTTTTGTTAGAATCCAAAAGCAAGGAGATAGGCAATTTGACCAATCATGCTTGAGTGAATTATTGTAAACAGCTTTCTAATACAGTCCCCCTACTCTAGCATTTTTCCTCTATGACCCTGCCAATTAGCTGTCCTCAACTGCATATCCAATTGTCTTTGGACAGTTTCTGCAGAATCTACTCATGCCACTCTTTCAAGTAGCACACTCTACATTTCAACAGCCCTGTCATGAAATAAACTCCCATTTCTGGCCTTCCATTTTTGTCAATTATTTTTGAAATCAACTTGCTCTTGAAGATGCAATCAAAATATTGAATACTTAATTACGTCTCCTCTTAATAGTGTGAAATGAAGCAGAAAAGATTAATTGTATAGGAACAAGATATTTTGTGCAACTGGTTCATGTCGGTATTTATTGCTCTACACAGGTTTCCGTGTACTATCCTTTAACTAACTCCATGAACACATACTCTTCCCTTTCTCTTGTGTTTTTCTAGCTTCCTGTTAAATGCATTAATATGATCTGATATTTTACTTTCATTGAAATACTCAATCAAAACTACAGTCCAGATTTTTCATGAGCTGCAATAGCAAAACAGTCAGTGTTTGCTGTTATCGTTTTACTGAAACTAACAGAATTCAAGTCCAGATGTATGTTTAAACATGAAAATCCAAAAGTGATGTAAAAGTTTACACCCTCATAAATGCAATCAATTAAAAATCAACAAACTGGTGAAATTTTTAATTTTTAAACTTAGTCTCATTCTAAAAACCATTAAAGAAAATGAGTTGTTAAATGAGTAATTCTTTTGTTTTAAAAATTGCATAAGATCATAAAATTACTCTTCCAAGGTTGGTTGTGTACGAAATGTCAAATTATGATAAAAGCCCAGGCTTTTAAAAATCATTTTGAGAAGGTTTGATAGTTTGTCTTCCATCTAAATTTAAACTCCTTCGTCCTGGTTTGAGTCTTTTTTTTTTTAAACAGTGCAAAAACAGGGTTACAGGAAACTTGTCAAGCTTCCCAATGGTTTTCCATTCAATTCAACATCTTCCCCAAATACTTACAAACCTACCCAATCATGAATAGCGCCCCGCACCCCCGACAACCAACCCCCAACCCCAAACTACTAAATAATCTATAAAATTCAACAAAAACTACAGATGCTGAAAATCATAAACAAAAACATGAGTTGCTGGAGAAACTCAGCAAATCTGGCAGCATCTGTTGACAGAAAGCAGAGTTAATGTTTCACATCCGGTAAACAAGGGTCTGAAGAATGGTCACCGGACCTGAAACGTCAACTCTGTTTTTTCTCCATAGATGCTGCCAGACCTGCTGAGTTTCTCCAAGAATTTTGGTGTTTGTTGCACTAAATAATCTCTGCAGACATGCAGCTATCTTCAGACATATCCCTTTCATTGCAGCACAGATGAAGCTGAGAGTCTACTCTGCAAAGAACCATTGTGAGAATTTTGTCTAAAGTGTTATAACTGCATTGAGTTGACAAATACATTAATCAGGTTAGCTTCATCTCAAGTAAAAGTGAGTGCCTCGCATGTGTTACAGTACAACTTACCGCCTTGGAAATTACTTCACATCATGTTTGACAGAAATTATGTACTTATAATTTTCATTAACCTTCTCAACTCATCGATATGCAGTAGAGCTTCATTTTAATAATGGCCAAATCTTCATTCAGATAACTTGAAAAAGATGGCAACTGTGAATATCTGATGAATAACTGATGAACAGGGTAGTTCTCAGCCAAGTATATTCATTCATGAATCCAGATCATGTCATAAATCAAAAGAACAAATCATTTTAAACCTGATTGAAGAATATATCTGATCCTGATTTTTAAAATGAGATGCCATGGTACTGCTGGAGGCAGATCATCACAGAAACGAAATGTCAGGATGCTTCTAACTGATGACTTCAGCAATGTCCTTATGAAGGAGGACAAGGACAAAAACATCCCAGATGTATCAGAAATAATCAAAGTCCTGCTGACAGGGCACTGACCCAAAACATAACTACTACTTGTGTGTGTTCACAGATGTCGTCAGACACATGGAATATTTCCATTTTCTGCTTCTACTTGAAATTGCCTTCCGAATCAAAACCAACTGTGTAAGTACAAACCATCTGGTATCACATGACTTATTCACTTTAAGCATAACCATCATTTCTAGTAATCCTGCCAATTAACCTTCACCCTAACCATTGCCTCGAGCATCATCGTTTCTACAGATGTTTTCCCAGTATCATCTCCTTGAACAAACACCAATGTGAAGTAGTTAATTTTTTAAGCTTGTCCAACACCTTGCAGTGGATATCAACCTCTATGTCTGGAATAGGTTTCACCCCACCACTTAGTACCATTTTCTACTTCCATAATAGAAGAAGATCTTTTAACTTATTTTTTACATTAACAGCCAATCCACTCCCAATGTCAGTCTTTGCTGGTACTTTTTTTCCTATTGTTTCCCCTATCAGCTTACTACATTCGGTCTGGTTCTTGCCTGAAAAACCTGATTACATGCAAATTTGTTTCATCATATTCTGCAACTTTCTCATCACCCAAGGAACATTGGTTTTAGTTCCCTACTTTTGTCTCTTTTTGGGATGCGTCCAGCTCTTATTTATAAATTCCTTACTTAAACCATTATCCTGCTACAGCTTTTCTTGTCAGTCTTTAGTTACATGCTACCCTAGCTAGATCTCCTCAACGCATAGAAGTTAGCTTTCTCCCAGTTTAGAAGTTCCACAGTAGCTTGCTTCTTGGTCTTCTTCATTATAGCTTGAAGTTTAGATTCCCAATGAACAATTTTACTTACAGGTTCCTCATGGACACTTGGTCCAGAACATGTATTTTGACAGAGAGTATGGAAAAGGTCAGGAATCTAACTTCAGGCATAGCAGGTAAGGGGATAACAATGAGAGCGGTAATAGTCAATACAGGACTGAGGTGTTGTACTTAAAAGCACACAATATACGAAACAAGGTAAATGAGCTTCTAGCGTAGTTTGAAATTGGTAGGTATGCTGTGGGCATCACAGAGATGTTGCTGCAAGGGGATCACAGCTAGGGACTAAATGTCTGAAGATACATACCCTATTAAAAGGGCAGCAACTGGGCTGAGGGGGCCAAGAATTACCTTGTTAAAAAGAAATGAAATTAAATTAATTGCAAGAAGTAATATAGAATCAGAAGGCATAGAATCTGTGTGGGTAGAGTTGAGGAACCATAAAGGAAAAAAGATCATGGACAAAGTTGTGTACAGGTGTCCCAGCAATTGTCAGGCTGTGGGGAAGAAAATAAGTCAGCAGATAGAAAAGGCATGTAGCAAAGGCACTACTACAACAATCATGGAAGACTTCAATATACAGGTGGACAGGGAAAATCAGGTTGGTAACCGATCTCAAGAAAAGAAATTAGTGAAATGTCTCTGAGATAGTTTTTTGGAGTGGCTTGTGTTAGAGCTTAAGGGATCAGGCAATTTAGATTCGGTGATGTGTAATAAGGCAGACTTGATCAGGAAGCTGAAGGTGAACAAGTGGGCAGTCACCATGAAATGAAAGAATTCGCCCTGCGTTCTGAGAGGGAGAAGCTGGATTCAGATGTAATGGTATTACAATTGAGTCAAGGGAAGTATAAAGATGAGGGAGGAGCTAGCTAGAGTCTATTGGAATGGAAGCCTAGCAGGGAGCAGCAATGGCAGGATTTTCTGAGATAATTTGGGAGGCAAGGCAGAAATTAATTACAACGAAGAAGAAACATACCAAGGGGAAGGTGAGTCAACCGTAGCTGACCAGGGAAGTCAGCGGGCAGTATAAAAGCAAAAGAAAAAGCACAGTGGAGAAGATTAGTGGGAAACCAGAGGATTGGGAAGTCTTTAAAAACCAGCAGAGGATAACTGAAAAAGAAAACAATAAAGATGGAAGATGAAATATGAGCGTTAGCTAGCCAGTAATATAAAAGAAGATTGCAAGAGTATTTCTAGATATATAGAAAGGTAAGAGACAAGCAAGCATGGATGTTGGACCATTGGTAAATGAGGCTGGAAAAGTAGTAATGGAGAACAAAGAAATGGCAGAGGAACTGAATAGGTACTTTGCATCAATTTTCACAGTGGAAGACACCAGCAGCATACCAGAACTTCAAGAGCCGAGGAGCAGAGGTGAATGTAGTAGCCATTACTAAGGAGAGGATGCTTGGGAAGCTGAAAGATCTAAAAGTGGTTGAATCAGCTGGACCAGATGGGGTATACCCCAGAGTCTAAAGGAGATAGCTGAGGAGATTGTGGAGGCATTGGTGGTGATTTTTCAGAAATTACTGGAGTTAGGGAGAGTCACAGAGGACTGGAAAATGGCTAATGTAACATAATAAAAACTAAAAGAACTGCGGATGCTGTAAATCAGGAACAAAAACAAAGTTGCTGGAAAAGCTCAGCAGGTCTGGCAGCATCTGTGGAGGAGAAAACAGAGTTAACGTTTCGTATCCGGTGACCTTTCCTCAGAACTCAGGAAGGGTCACCAGTCCAGAAACGTTAACTTTGTTTTCTCCTCCACAGATACTGCCAGACCTGCTGGCAACAAACAACTGCACCTCCCAGTCGCGAACCATTTCAACTCCCCCTCCCACTCCTCGGATGACATGTCCATCCTTGGCCTCCT
>JAHRHZ010000046.1:10416367-10487931 GCA_024137785.1 Ginglymostoma cirratum
GATGCTGCTTGACCTGCTGTGTTCATCCAGCCCCATGCTTGTTATCTATGATGAATAGTGGACGCTGTTTGGATAACGCAAACTTTCTGCCAAACAGATATAGCGATTTCCAATGGCGATTTCCTACAGCGCGAGGTCATGCAAGAAAGCAACTATCATGTTATAGGAGAACTATTTGTACTGGAGACCTTGTTTAAGGAAGGATGTAGATACTTTGGAAACAGCAGGAGGGGTTTTCTAGACTAATATCTGAAATGGGTGAATTGTCTCGTGAAGATAAGTTTGACAGACCAGACTTGTATCTGCAGGACTTTAGAAAATTAAGACTTGATTTAAACATACAAAATTCTGAGGAGTCGTGACAAGGCAGGTGTGCAAAGGGCGTTTCTCACGGGAGAATCTATTAGTAGCAGTCACTGTTTAAAAATCAAAGGTTGCCCATTTAAAACAAATTGAACTAAATTTTCTCTCAGATAAAGTTCAAATTCTTTGTAACTATCTTTCTGAAAAAACAGTGAAAGCAGGATCTTTCAATATTGTTAAGGCTGAGGTAGATGATTTTTGGCAAAAGAAGGGATGAAAGATTAGTGTAGGTGGAAAAATGGATTTACAAATCAGTCAGCCATAGTCTTATTAAACGGTGGAGAAAGCTCGAGGAGCCAAATGGTCTATTCTGGCTCCTTGTTGGTATATTCACATATAATTAAGACCAATGAGATTAAAATCTCTTGTTTGGAGAATTGTATCAACGCAAATTGAAAGTAGTTAGGAGAAAGGTGCCAATGCACTGGTACGCATATATAAAATTCATCAAAAAAGGGAATAGTAGTAGATGGAGGGACAGATGATAGATTCATGGAGACAACAGAATGAAATGATCCACCAATAGCTTGGTAAAGTTGCCATAGTCCTACTGCCCATAGGGCTGCTCTCTCAAGTTAGACCACTGATGGTAGTTTAACTTGAAGGTCACCATGCCTCAGCTGAGGAGACAGGTTGAAAAAAAAAGTCCTTCATGGTAACCTCAGCCAATGGCAGGGAAGATAATGGAATTTCCAATCCAAGGTGCTTCAGAAAAATGTTTAGAAACTGAGAAACAGCTTGAGAAACAAAGGGGAGCACTGGCTTGATGAACCTTCATGAATTCTTTAAATTAAGAAAGGAAAAACAAAGGGAACACAGCAGACATAATGTTTTTAGATTTCCAAAAAGTCGAGGAGCTATATAATGGATTAATAACCAAGTCAAAGCACAAGGAATCAGAGGACAAGCTGAATAGAAAGCTGGCTCCAAAACCGAGAATTAGATTTAAACGTAGTTACTCAGATTGACAAATGGTCCCAAGTGGTGATCCATATGAAATGGTGTTGCGATCACTATTGTTCACTATTTGGTTAAATGACTTAAAACAGAAAAACTTCACAAAACAAAGCACAATTTCAAAATTTGTACACAGTATCAAAATATGTGATACAGTTATAAAGGAAGACATGAATAAATTGGCAGAATAGATACATAACTGACAAGTGAACTTCAACGTAGATTAGACCATAAAACAATATGAAATAAGAATGGAAGTAGCCTGTTCAGCTCCTCGAGCCTGCTCTGCCATTCAACAGGATCATGGCTGATCCTGATATTCTTCATGCCTGACCTTTCTCCCACTACTAATCAAGAATTTATGTATCTCAGCCTTAAATGTATACATGGACTCTGGTCCCCACAGCTCTCTGTGATAAGCAATATCAAAGATTCTCAAACCTCGGAAGAATTTCCTCCTTGTCTTAGTCTTAAATTGGTGCCCTTTATTCCACCTTTACTCTTTACTCCACCCTCTGGTCCTAGTCACTCCCATGAGGAAAAACATTGTCAGCATTTATCCTGTCAAGCCCCTTAAGAATCCTAAATGTTTCATTGAGATCATCTCTCATTCTTCTACACTCCAGTGAATAGAGTCCTAACCTGTTTAGCCTTTGCTCATAAGGCAATCTCTCCATACTGGAGACCATCCTAGTGAACATTCTTTGAACTCCCTCCGATGTAACGATATCTTTCCTTCAGTGATGGGTCCAAAACTGCTCGCAGTACTCCGGATGTGGTCTCATCAGCATCTTGTACAATATAGTAAAGACTTCTCTACTCTTATACTCCAATCCCTCGAAATAAGGGTCAATGTTCCATTAGTCTTCCTAATTACTTATGTGCTAGGTTATGGAGAAGTAAAAACATTTTGGTAGGAATAAGATGTAAGCGACAAACACGTGTCAGATGCACAAACCCTGAAGTAGTGACACAGGTCATTAAAAAAAATGATTTTTAAAAAAAAGGCAACAAAGGGCTGCAGCTTATTTCTGGAGAGACTGATCTATAACAAAGTGATGCTAAACTTGCGTAATTATACCATTTATTACACAGTGAACAGTTTGGCCTCTATAAAAAAGGATTTGCACCTACGGCTACCAGTAAAGGTGAAAAAGAATTATAACAATGGCAGAACTGAGCCTAAGGGAAACTGATCAGGCTGGGGATTTTTCTATGAGAGATAGGGTAAAGTGAGTACATTTGTTCAAAATTATGAAAAAGCTTGATATAATACATAGAGCTGGTTCTTCCACTTGCAATGGAGGCCAGATTTGGAGCCAAATAAATAGTCAATAACAAAAAAAGTGCACATTTCATGAGAAACCTGGTTAGCAAAAACTGCAGCTAAGATGTGGAACACCTTTTGCCTAATCACTCCCAAACTGGTGAAACATGAATGTATTAATACAAATAACATCGTTATATTTAAAGGAAAGATGGAGTAAAGGATTGTTGAGCTTTCAATGAGGATTGAAGTGGAAAATGAAGAGACTTGTGCACAGCATAAATATGTACATGGATCTGTTAGGCTGAAGGAGGTCCTTATGAGCTAGAAGTGCCTTGCTGAGGTTCACTTACTACATATTTGCAAAGTTATTGAACAAAATGGATTAGAATCCAGAAGATTCTGTCTCATCATCACTCCATGAAACAAATGTCTGTGACATGTTTTAATGCATGATTACTGAAGAAAAATCGAAGAATCTTACGTTCACAATGACTATCCACCCGGCAGCATTAAATTCTTTCAAAAAAGATGAAATGCTAAAAAAGACTTAAAGGAAGGTTTTCCTTCGAATGTCCTTCACACTGAATTATTCCCTCCCTGACACCACCCATTGTTTCAAAATCAGGCATTTTAACAATCACTTTATTATCACTGTGCATTACAAAAATCATCTTCATTGGTTTCATAACAAAAGCATTTTACATTTGATATCTTTCAGAAAATCAATACGAACCAGAAAAGTAACAACAGCTTTGAAATCTCATCTAAAATACAGGCTACAAAAAACATACCGTGTTATACATGGAATAAGCAGCTAAAACATGGAACAAAGCTTGCTGCCTGCAGAAAAGAAATGTAAAGAAATTACTTATGAATTATGATCTGTGCCATATTGAATATAAACATATTGATTCAGAACATCTTCCTCAATTCTAAAGGCAGGTGTTTTGTGTATGTAAATGCTCCAGTAACTGAATAAAGAAGCAAAATGCTACTCTTGAGATTTAAAGGAGACAAATATGGGTCCTGAACAGCTAATATTCAAATTTCATCATTTTATTTGTATCCAGCATAGCAATCAAGCGAAGACATTAATTTTCTCTGAAGGTTTCCATCCTGAAAGAGGGCTAATTATTGAACCTAACCTATGGATAGGCTTTGCGAACCGTTAACACTGAGGAAGATCCTTTCCAAGCATCTTAAAATCTATCAACAACATCATGGCATCTCTTCTATGGCTAACAATACCATATCATATTTCTTATTTCATAAAACAGTCTTGGACAATATATTTCACTACTGGCTCCCATCAGCTTTCCACTATATCATTCCATCTTTGATGCCACTATCACATGGCTTCACTCAGATCATTAGTATTCCTGGAATGTAGATCCTCATATGTCTAGAGATTCCCCAAAAACATTAATTTGGAGTATAACATTATTAACCACCAAAAGACACATTAAATAAACACAATATCCAAATTCATATATGCAGCCAAGATAGAATAGCAGATATTTAGGATTGAATAAAGCGCAGACAATGTATCAGTATATGAAATTTCAGGTGTACTTTTAACAACTTACACTTATTGTAAAAGATTTTAACATACTGAAACAATGAAACAGAAGATGTTTCATAAGGGTACTATAAAGCAAAGTATAACATGAATCACACAGTAGATGCTAGATTAGATGTCCAAAAACTAGATTAAAATGGTAAGTTTTAAAAACTATCTTAAAGAAAAGCAAGATGGAGAAGCAGAGAGAGTGGAGTGGGGAGGAATTCCAAAGATTGGGGTCCAGATAATTTAAGACACAGCCACCAATGATGCAGAATTTGTGACTGGGAACGCACAAGTAGTATATTCTAAGGTCTTCAGGTGAGTGCAGAGATAGGGAGGGTAAGGTCATGAAAAAATTTGAAAACTAGAATGAGCATTTTAAAATCAAGACCCCGTTTGACTGGGAGTCAACTGAGATCAGTGATCAAAAAGTTGGTAGAAAGGGACTTATAGTGGGTTAATTTACATACAGCAGAGTTCTGAATGACATCAAGTTTACATAGGGCAGAGTGAGAGAGACCAGCCAGAGTGTGTTGGAATATTCAAGTTTAGAGGTAACGGAGGTGAAGGTTTCAGCAGTAGGTAACATAGATAGGAAAATTAAACTTTGCTAGAGAAGGAAAAAGGCAATATTAGGAATAACACAAATATGACATCAGAATCTCAACTCCAGAACAAATAAAACATTCAAGATAGTGAACAGACTGGCTGAATCTCAGATCATGCAGAGTGGTGGGTGAATTTAGTAGCTTGGGAATGGAGTTTGGAGCAGGCACAAAAAAAAATGGCTTCAGTCTTACCAATGTTTAATTAGTGGAAATTTCTGCTCATCCAGTACAGCATGCCAGAGAAAGAGTTTACTAACTTAGCAACAATGGAGGAGTCTGGAGAGTTAGTAATGAGGTAGAGCTAGGTGTCTTCAATTGCAAGAGAGAAAACTCAGATGATATTGCCATGAGGCTGCATGTAGATGAGAAGCAGGAGGGCAGTTTGAAAATAAAGATTGATTCTGTGACACAAGAGGAGAAGCCATTATGACCAATTCTCCTGCTACAACTAGACAGATAAGAATGGAAGCACGTGAGAGCAATAGCCCAAGCTGGGCAACAGTGGAAAAATGGTCAAAGTGAATACTTATGTTAAAGGAATATAAGTTGAGTATGGCAAGGAAGGAAATTTGACTTTTGTCACAGTAATGCAGTATGTCATTTATGACTTTGATAAGAGCTGTTTTGGTGCATGGCAGGCAAAAACCTAATTAGCGGGACTAAAACAAAACCCAAGGAGGAAGTAAACCAATTTGGGAGGTGCCACAGATTCAAAAGACTATGGAAAGGAATCAGAGGTTGGAGACGGGACATCAGTTTGCAAGGACATGAGGTCAAGGGTAATCTTTTTTCTTAGGAGAGTGGTGACGACAGCAGAGTTAAACGAAAGGGGTACAGCATCTGAAGAGAAAGAACAGGCTAACACGGAGATCAGTAGAGGAAGTTGGATAATCAGCACTTTGTGGGATCAGGATCAAAGGAACAGAGTTCAAAAGAAGAGTCACTGGACTCTAACTATTTATAATTTCTTTCTTGACAGGTACAACTAGACCTGCTGAGTTTCTCCAGCACTTTTTGTCCTTATTTGAGCAATCAGAAGATGGATTATGGACAAGATGTGGAAGGGTGCAGAGGAGATCTATCAGGATGTTGCCTGGTATGGAGGGAAGGTCTTATGAGGAAAGGCTGAGGGACTTGAGGCTGTTTTCGTTAGAGAGAAGAAGGTTAAGAAGTGACTCAATAGAGACATACAAGATGATCAGAGGATTAGACAGGGTGGACAGTGAGAGCCTTTTTCCTCGGATGGTGATGGCTAGCACAAGGGGACATAGTTTTAAATTGAGGGGTGATGGATATAGGACAGATGTCAGAGGTAGAGTCTTTACTCTGAGAGTAGTAAGGGCGTGGAATGCCCTGCCTGCAACAGTAGTAGACTTGCCAACTGTAAGGGCATTTAAATGGTCATTGGATAAACATATGGATGATAATGGAGTAGTGTAAGTTAGATGGGCTTCAGATTGGTTTCACAGGTCGGTGCAACATCGAGGGCCGAAGGGCCTGTACTGCACTGTAATGTTCTATGTTCTAAGATTAGCTGAGGGCATGAGGCGAGATAAGGGGAAAACAAGAGAAACATGACAGTTTAGGGCCAGGCTAAGAGCATTACAAGGAAGGTTGACAGGTGAGGTAGCAGAATCTGGTCAGAGGCAGGGACAGCTCAACGGGTGGTCTTGATCTCAATGATGAAGTAGCTTATCAGCTTCTTGTATGTGTTATTGGAGATAAGGGACGCAGAGACAGGGGTTTAAAAAGGTGGTCTGCAATTGAGGAAAAAGAAAGCTAGGGATTATCCTTGCATTCCAGGAATATCCTAGAATAATGAGCAGTTTTCAGTGATAAGAAGATGCGGTAGCATTTTATGTAGTCCAGACAGGTCTTGTGATGTATAGCTAATCCATATCTTTTCACACCCAAGAGCTGTAATGGGGGAAAACGGGCAGCCTGAGAGAGAAAAGTAAATGGGAACTAGGACAAAAGCAGGTGGTGTTGCTGTGAAGACATGATTGAGAAATCAATATTTGCAGAGACATTGTGACAAATGGAGGGCCAAAGGCAAGATTTTTGGTATTTTGCAAGTCCAGTTGTAAACAAATTGGGGAAATGGATTTTTTCCAGGGATGAATACAAAAAGTTAGAATAAGGGATAGAATTGAGACAGAGTGGTGAACAATACAAGGAAACGGTCTTTTCTAAGATTAAGACCAAATGAGATGGCAAAGAGAAGGGGATGGCCATGAATATGGCATAGGGAGTTTAAACAATGGGAGTGATTTAGGGAGATTGAGAAAGCAGTAAACTTGATGTTTTCATGAATTTTTAAGAGTTTTACTAAGTTTCCAATTCAGTGTGTATGAAGCAAAAAACAAAGCTTACAGCTAACGTAGTGAACAATTTCACGTCACCTTTACTTTTAGAAGGGAAGATTCAGAGCTGTCGCATGCATGGTAAATTTGCAAAGAACTGATAAATTCAAGTGAGTTAGGGATTTGCGTATACCACTTGAGTAACAGCAAAAAAAGAAAGCTGATTTAGCATAACCAAAAGACAGTATAATTTTGAATGCAGTGTTAATCTCAATTTCATTACATATTGTATACACAGATGAGCCTTTTCAGAAGTTTGTTAGAATTCAGTTAGAATTTACATCTATAATTAATCTTGGCATCAAAGTCAAGTTTAATCTGATATTTCATAAAAACAGCATGTTAATTATTTTAGTGAAAGACTAGCATAATAATTCAGAAGGAAGAGAGAATAAGGCTATCAACCAATTGGAATAGAAAGTTTTACTGATAAATATATAATTTCATCCTAACACTGAAAAATTGAATTTAACCAGCCTCAATTTAACACATATTAAATTTTCACGATTCATCACTGCGAAAAAAGCATTAAATCGCATGTGATTCACTAAAGTAATACATTACCAAGTTCTCAAGAGTCAATTGGGACGAGCAACAAATGCTGTCCTCAGAACAACCAGATCCAGAAAATAAACACATTGCAAAAAACAAACAGAAGCCAAAATTGATCAACCTGGTATGCTGCACTTCAGA
Source organism: Ginglymostoma cirratum (assembly GCA_024137785.1). NCBI lineage: Eukaryota > Metazoa > Chordata > Chondrichthyes > Orectolobiformes > Ginglymostomatidae > Ginglymostoma > Ginglymostoma cirratum. The sequence continues at coordinate 10,424,186 of JAHRHZ010000046.1, forward strand.
GTAATTTTCATGGCTCTACAACAGATCTTACTCCGAGGTACTAACATGCCAAGGAAATTGGCATCATTACCTTTGCCACTGAAGCTGCTGTGGTACAATTTATCACAGTTGTCAAAATGTGAGCAGAAGTTTCAGAGCAGGTTGCTAATTACAAACATTTCTTTTCTGAGCTTTGTAATTAAAGGACAATAAGCAGGCAGGGGAAAGTATCAAGGAAGAGCTGCATAACGAAAATAATGTTGAGGTAACTCAAATGTGGCAGTTGCATGTGCACTATAGTGTCCTCATGCTCATTCAATTACTGTGTTTTTCTAATTTCTTATTGAGTTTCAAGGCTAGAAAAAGAATATAAAGACATTGCATAAAGGAATAGTGCAAAAGAAGATCACATGGGCCTGCAACTGCTTCGTAGATCAACCAGACATTTCAGAGAAAATCTTATTGTACTAACGGAACTAAATCTCTCTCAAATGCCAATCTTGCTAGGTCTTTCAATGTTGTTGCATCAAAGTCAGAATAAAATACAACTTTAAGATCACAAAAGGTTAAAAGTGTTCAAACTTTCTTGTATTCAAAGTGGTTTATTAATTACATTTAATAACAAGCCTCAGCTGAAGTATGCAACCAATAAAAATGCCTCAAAACACCAAATGTAACGGATGAAGTAGTTTTTCTTTTTTAATGCTGTCAGTGCACAGTTCAATAGTGGATATTTTATCCAATGGTTTGATTCTCCAGAGAGAAACATATACAACAAGTTTTCACACAGCTAATTGGAATCAACTACAGATGCTCTTATTCACATTGGCGGACTGCTCTAATCTCAAGAAGCTTGAGTTTGAAGTCTTTCATTAATACAAACTTGAAGAAAAGTTTTAGTGGAGTATTATGTCATTTTAAAGTTCAAATTTGCAGCTATTGAGAAGATCTCACCTGAAGGAGGCTCATTAACTTTATCAACTTGATATAATGACAATGTAAAAATATAAAATTTCATTGTTTTTAAAATAAGAAAAAAAAGTTAATGTGCAATAATCTAAAAAATGCTAAAGGTATGCTATCAAAAGTTAATTGCTGAAAAGAGCCCAATTCTCCTTCCAAATAATGTAATTAAAAAATAAGAAACAGTTTAAATGGAATGGAATACAATTATAACATTGCGAATTACATGAGAGGTAGCATAAATCTATGTCAGTTTAACCTAACACCAATCTTTAAACGCCACCCGATAAAACATTGTTAAATGCATCAACTCTTATGTTGGTGCAAGGCAGGAATTAATTATTATGGTCACCATTTGTCAAATTAGAACTGACAAGAGAATTCAAACTAGTTACCAGCATTTTAACAATGGAACAAATATTTTTGAGCTGAAAAAGGCTAATGTCAATCTTTTCAATAAGAACCAGATTATCAGTCCAAGTCTATATGATAATTTAAAATCTCTCTTTAAAATTATCTTAATTGAGAAGTTAAATCTTAAGCATAGGAGATAATTGATACCTTCAAAACATAGATTTTAAGAAATCAATAATGTTAATGAAATATACATTTCACAAAACCCATTCAGCCATTCAAACCAAGCACGTTGAACAAGCGTAGTTACTAAAGTACATTCACTTTAATTAGGCACCCTCAATTATGAGGAATTATTTCTTAAACGATTTGGGTCCGAGGTTATATTATAGCATCCTTCTAGAGCTGTCAGCAACCACTTGCATGCTGACCACACAGCCTCCACCAAAGCATCCCCACCAGCTATGTGGCTGGGGCTGCCCTTGTTTAGTTCTATTCACAGCACAGTTGTAGCCAAAGAAGCACATGCTATATCTTCTCATCTCACTTCAGCACCGTTACCTCTGAGCACCACTACCTCCGCCAAAGGTCCATTCATGGCTTTATCCCATTTTTTATATGCATGCTTTCTGTCAGCAGCATTACCTAAAAACACAACATCACATTCCACACTTAATTAGATAACTACCAGCTCTACTTGACCCTGAGGTGGTATTAAAGGGTCATGCCTAAACTCATCACACAAAGATTTTGTTTGCCAGAAAAAGGTAAATGTGTGTAAATCAATGGCTTTCTTAATATTCTCAAAACAATGCACTGTACTGTGCTGTGCTTAATACAAAGTGCTGCCATCTTCTTTTTCCTTGCATATTCCAGTAATTCAAAACAAAGTTGGTAAGTGAAAATCCATACAGGAAATGCGATATCATTATAGCAGACGATATATTGGATACTACTGTTGGAAACTGGGTTTTGTTAAAAATTAGAATTTGCTAAGAATTTGTTCTTAGAAAGAATGATAAACTAGCCCTCATTAAAAGAAAAGGCAAGGGGATAACTGTCATCCTGAGTATCTTCCCATGGTCATTGGCTGAGAGCTTAAATAGGTAATTGAAAACAACATAGATGGTCAGCCCCCAGAATAACATATATCAAGGGATAGGTGGGGAGAGATGGTTATCAAGGGAAACAAGCAATTATATTCTTGGGAGAAGACCAGGAATTCACCTACATCAACCCGAAAGACAAAAGACACTACTTCAAAACCACCGACCTAGTTCCTCCATTCCACAGGAGAGATTCTGGATCAATCAGGCATTCTTATCTGTCAGTCATATACTTTCTGTGCCTAATTAATTGATTGTGCACATCTTATCTGCTGCTTCTTGACAAGTGCAATAAACTATAAGAAAATTGCTACAAGCTGTCAACTCCTAAATTAAGTAGGAAGCTGTAATCACGAAGCCCCAAAATCAACACCATAGGATTCACCGATTGCATAGAATGCATAGAAGATGAATGGGCATGGAAATGGTTTGGCTTAGCTTAGCAAAAAGGATATGAGGGGTTCTGGCAGCGAGTGGAGCAGCACAGCTTGAAATCAAGCACATGACGGGGTAGGGGGTCAGTCGAGAGCATGTGACACTACAGATGGGGCATGGGAGAGAATAGAGATGACAAGTGAGGCATTTATTATTATAACTGAAATGAAGCACTTCTGGGATCAATGAGTCTGGCTCTAGCATGCACTACCCCTCCCAAGGAAATTGAAACCATGTGCTGAAATCGTATTATAGGATTCAAATATACAATCCTCTTAATAAGATGCTGCCGCGTTGTTATCCAAGCAAACCCGTCATTTGACAAAGGCCGAATTGATCTCATGTTTTCAGAGTACTGACCTTCCTGTTTTCACAGCACAGAATCTAGTTGTTTGTAAAATTTCAACCATTCTTCCTACCGCAGGTGTTCATCATTTCATATATGAACTACCACATGACCTCTGTTCAGAAAAATGCATAACTTTCAGTTGAATTTATACTTTATCTCTTGCATTAAGAAAGAAGACATGGTTTTGTTTCATTTTTGCTTGTTCTCGTGGCTTGGTACAAAGAGATCTGGAAGATTTTGGTCACTCACATTTTAAAAAGAACACTTCAGTGCAGTAACAAAAGGTACAGCAAAAATGAAACTACACTATCGCTTAGAGGTCCAACAACATGCACAGAAAGACAGAACAATGCCAGAAAGGCAGTCTGTATGAGGTATATGCTTGTGAAGATCTGCTCAAATGGGATGTATGGAACTCATGCGGTTGCTTTGAAGTTAAAAGTGATAGTGAGCTTAGTTTGCAATTTGATTTAGGTGTCCTCGGGAGAGATATTAACTGAAGGGAAAAAAAAATCTAGTGACCGCATAGAAATTGGTTAAAAGGAAACTGGTGACAGCTGTGCCAGCCCGAGCAAGGAGCTTTACTGTGTAAATTTTTCATTGAGGTTTCAGTGTTTCTAAGGGTATCTCAGGGTTAAAAGGAATAGCGTGAACTGAATCCTTTCTAAATGTCTACAATGAAATCTTTCCAACCTTTTTGTCTAGGTCAATACAGCATGATTTTTTTAAAAATAGTGTTTAATAAATATTTTATTCTTTGTGTTAAAGTGCATTGGAAGCCTCTTGTAAATGTGTTCTGTAACTGACCAACTTAGTTGAAAGAAAACAAAGTTAGGGTTTAACAAATCAAGATTCACTCTGGGATCTGACTTGCCCAAAATGAAAATCAGCTGGGATCATTACAATCCACAATTCTTGTACCTATAAGATCAGGTGTTTCAGGAATGCCAAAGTATGGTTTACTGACCATTCTGCATCAACTGTAGCAAGTGGATGATAAATGCTCATTTCTTGAAATGCTGTCTTCCTTGAAACATTGTTGGAGTGGGCAACGGGGCTAGGTGAAGCTATTCATGGTTTTAATAATATTTCTAATATTAAACTAAACTTCAGAAGTAATGTTTTAATATAATAATTTTCATTATATTAATTTTCATTAGAAAATGATTATTGCAAACCCTTACATTTTGCTGCAAATTCTGACTTAAAAATGCAATTAGTTTTAAAATCCAATTTAAAATCCAATGTTATATTCCAAGAATATTTACAAACTATTTCTAACAGAAATGCTGAATGATCTAAGACCTAGCATTATAATACGCCTATCATGACTGATTTGCAACTCAAATGAAGGTCAAAGAATCTATGACGGGTCAAGCAGAACTTGCTCAACTAGTTGTCAAATTATTTGCAAATGTGTTCCTCATGACTGCTGGAGATGTTTGGAAGAGGAATTGCAAACCTCCTCCTCCACCCAACCTCCATCTCCAAACAGGACACTGTTCATCACATCACGTACTGTATAACTCATTTATACACAGCACAAGACTCTGCTTCCCCAAATCATTTTTTTTGCTATGACCCCATTTTGCTGCTTCATATTTGGCACGACCCCAGAGAAGGCAGACAGAAGGGTGTGAGGAGCTGTTGTTGTGAAACTTATTTTGGCGGGGGGGGGTTTACAGAACAGGGTTACAGGTACAAAAATCAAAGGCACCAACCATCTTGCAGGCTCTGTTGGTGTCAGTGATTTTGGCCCCTTGTGTTCATTGGATTAAGTCTGTCCCATAGGCAAAAAAAAATGCACATTTAAATAGCCCCAAGGACTGCCAAATTTGACTGTGTCGCCACTGCTGCCACGGAACTGGCAGCATTAATTCCTCATCCCCCTGGGGGTTGTGACCCATAGTTTGGGACCCCACGGCAAAGGGAATAGCACTTAGTATCACATTCTCATTGGTAAACCTGTAACCTGTTTGACTGTAACTGAAATATTAAGTAGTCTCACAAGCACTACTCAAAGTTGCAAGGACACAACGCGGAATAAAGACACCCATATTAAGCAGTAACTCAGTTTGTTCCTCTTGAGATCAGTGTTGAAATTGCATTGTTAAAGCAAACTCTTCTAGTATTTTGTATGTCATGACTTTGATACAAAATTGGTAGACGAGAAACACCTCAAGTAAGAATCAAAACTTTAAATCAATGGGTTTTCACCAACCTTTAGATACGTATATGCTTATTACAGTGAAAGTTAAAAAAAAATTCACCCAGTTATATCCAACTTACAGGCACCTTTTTAGTACCAGGAATAAATGATCTAAAGGAATATTTTTCAATAGAAAGTAAAGACATGCACAGCATGAAGTATTTAATTTCAATACTTAAGATGAAGTGCTGATGTGTGCTGCGTCCAGTTGTAGTCAATACAACACCAAAAGCAAAATACAAAAGTTCAATTGCCAGATTGCAATCCTAATTGCTTACATATTAGTTTTTATAGGTGCAACCTTCAGCCAAGCATTAGATCCACAAAATTTAAAGAAATTTAATCATGCATTAAAATAAGTGCCATAAAATAGAAATCGTCAAACCAGTTATGCATCTTCTTTTCTGAGTGCTGACAACATTACAAATACAAACTTACAAGAAATGAACCCAACAAGGAGGTCGAACTAAATTAAGCAAGGTTGAAGCAATTATGCTGCAGGGTTCCCAAGTGCAAATGTTAACGTCAGTTCATCATCCTTGCAAAGGCTCCTCTACCTACCCCGATTCCCATTGCATCTCACGAATCCATGAGCAATTATTCTACAAACAGAAATATTTGTAACACACAAAATCAAACATGGACATAACTAATTAAAATGAGATGAAGCTAATGATGTTCCAATGTAACCATTTGATTTTTCAAGAAATCAAAATGGTAGATAGGCAGCTCATTAGAATTTGAAGACACCATAGTTTACAGCAACAAGACAGATTCATGCTCACAATTTTTCTTTGGGGTCAGGCCATACTGCTGTGAAGATCTGCATAACAATCAATCAATCAGTCAGTCAGTCAAGCTTCACACAGGGAGGGGTATAGCAGAATTAGCCATTCACTACAGGTGACTTTCTGTATATCGTTGCAACTATTTGATGGAAGCATGAAAAGGGGGAGGTTTGTGCTGTGTGAAAACTTTGTAGGTGAAACAGAAACTACAAAAAGATTTATCATGCAAGTAGAATGTAGAAACACTCAAGAGGTAATGAAACAAACTGCTCTTACTTCACTCCATATCTTTCCCTGAACATGATATGGTCCCTGTAAGTACGATTCACATCCAGATCAATCTGCCTGATGTCTGGAGATACTGTCCGAGCTCTGCTTTTCAGTTTCTGAATTTTAAATGCAGGAGAGAAGAGATCAAGAAATTTAGATTTGTCAGCAACAGTCTCTGTTGATAACAAATTATAATACTGAAGTATCAATCGACTTTTACAAATTATTCTAAATCATATTTTGTCAGCATATCCAAAACACTAAATCTAACTCACAATTATATACAATCCTCACCTTTAGTTTAGGTCTATTTATTCATCTTAAAAGCATTCATAGTTTCTTAAGTAGTAAAACAAACTACACTGCAATTTTTATCCGTGTCCATTGTAACCTTTTACCAATATATGTACAAGTATAGATTGATTCTACATTACACGAGTATCAATAGTTCTTCACTTCATCTGTGAGCTTTCAATTGCTGGCAATCAGTAGATGTAATGATGATGGTGGCGGTGGTGTTTGGGGGTTTGGGAGAAGGGATACAGAGGAAAGAGTAAAGAAAGGTGCTGCAACCAAAATTGCTCTTCAGTCAACGGGTGAATATGACTTAACAACACAGGTCGAGGAACAGAAATCAGGAGCAAGAATACCAGCTGTTTCCCCAGTACAGAATGTCAAAAACAAACAGTACAAGCTTAGAAATGCACTTCGGTTTGAGGGGAGCTAAATAGGTCAGCGAGCAAACCTGGGCATCCACAGCCTGTTTTGACTCACCTAAACAACATGCTGTTTACTTTCCTGCTGAGGGACTCTGTACTTCATAAAGTATCAGATCATCTCACAATCAAACAGCAGATGTTATTTCAAAAATGAACAGAAAATGCTGGAGAAACTCAGTAGATCTTGCAGCGTCTGTGGTGAGAAAAATGAAGCTAACATTTTAAATTCAGAATGATTTTTTCAGACACATATATATTCACATGGGAAGAGGAGGAGTGAGAGACACAGACGGTAGAGAGGCCGAGTGCAAAAGACAATGGAGTTGTTAATTGCTGTCAAAAAGAAAGAAATATAAAATGGGTGTAAATTAAGCTGTGAAAGGGAATAAATGGGTCCTCCCAACTGATAGCAAAGTAAACAAGATGGGGGCGTGAAAATCATAGAATCATTGAAGCCTGCAGTGGAAGCAGGCCATTTGGCCCACTGAATCTGTACTGACTCTCTGAAGAGCATCCCACCGAGACCCAACCCTCTACGGTAACCCCGTAATCCCACATGAGCCATGGCTAATCCATCTAGCCTGCACATCCCTATTCATCTGCAGGCACAGGGAGAATATGCAAACTCCACCCAGACAATCATCCAAGGCTGGAATTGAACCTGGGTCTCTGGCACTGAGGTAACAATACTAACCAGTGAACCACCATGCCACCCACAAAAAGGAGAACAGACATCATGTAGTCAAAATTTGATGTTATGGAATTCAACATCAAGTCCTCCAGGTTGGAAAGTGTCAAAAGGAAAATTAGGCATTGCTCCTCAAGCTTATTTTATACTTCATTGGAAAATTGCAGCTGATGTAGAACAGAATAAGAGCATGAGAGCAAAGTGTTTAACTGAAATGGCAATTAATTGGAAGGTCAGGGTTCATTCCTATGAAGAGCACAAAGATGTTTTGTAAGGTAGTCACCCATTCTGCCTTTGGTCTTGCCAATGTAAAGGAGACTGCATTGTGAACAGCAAATATAGTAGACTAGACTGAACAAGTAAAATGTTGCTTCACTTGGAAGGTACGTGAAAGGCCTTGGACAGTAAGGAGGGAAGAGGTAAAATTGTTCCATCTTCCGCACTTGCATGGAAAGCGTCATGGGGGAGTAAGGAACTGTTTGGAGTGGTGGAAGAGTGGATCAGGGTGTCACAGATGCAATGGTCCTTGCGGAATACCTGCAGTTGAGGGGAGGTTAAGATGCGTTTGGTGATATCCTGCTGGATGTGGCAGGAATGGTTGAGGAGGATCCTTTGAATGTGGAGAATAGTGCAGTGGAAAGTGAGGACAAGGGGAACCCTATCATTGTTCTCAGGGGGAGGAAAGGGGCAAGGACAGAAGTATGGGAAATGGGTTGGATATGGCTGAGGACACTCAACCACAGTGGGTGGGTTATCTTCATTTGAGGGAAAAGGAGGTCATGTCAGAAACAGCCGGGAGTAAGGTAGAATCATCAGAACAGATGTGATGCAGACAGAGAAACTGGGAGAATTGAATGCAATTTTTGCAGGAAGTAGGGCATGAGGTTTCTCCAGTATTTTCTGCGTTGATTTCAGATTTCCAGCATCTGAGTCCTTTGCTTTTATTTGGGATTTTAGTTTAGGATCTATTTGATACAGGGGTCAATAATGCTTCTCCTTCAGGCCAGGAACTTGTGGTCTAGATGGACAAAATCTCTTTCTTATTGCACAGGATCTGTTATTAGTGTAGTACCGAAATCTTGCGACTAGATGGCACTGTAATAAATTTTCTTCAAATAAAATTGTGCAATATAACACCAAATTCTGAACACTTGATTGTACTATGCCGAATTGTTAAAAAAAAAAGTATCAAGTGAACAGTAGACACAATGCAGTATTCCAGCATAGACTGCCATTACATTGACTATTTACAGCGAAGTTGCAAACAAGCAGAACAATTAAAAATGTGTTATGAAAACTTCAAAAATAAAAATATTCAGAATACCTTGAAAAATAATTTTGGTCCAAACTTCAAAGTTTAGGAGCCAAAGCTAAATGATAATGTTTTATCACTCCTCACTAATCAGTGTGCTTGAGCAAAGGCTCCTACATACCTGTGGTACATTTAAGACATTACAACTATAACCTGCCATCTCTTTTAATTGTAGCAAGGTAAAATAACTGAAGAATTTTGGTTTATTAACTAAACAATTAAGATAGGAATAATAAAACAAAGAATTGCAGATTCTGGAGATCTGAAACAAAAGCAGAAGTTGCAGCATCTGTGGGGAGAAAGCTTCTCCCACAGTTTTGCCAGCTGTTTGTTAATTAAGAAAGGGATTTGTTCAACTGGTCCAGTCGCTAATTCTCTGAACTCATCCAGGCTTCCTTTAACAAGGGGAGGGTAGAGGTTTCTTCCATGTAGCTAATATTCAAAGCTCAGAAGACTACTCTTAAGCATCTCTTTTGACCTGTTTAAGAACAGCACAGTCTTATGAGAAAACTTACCGCAGACATATCTTTCCAATGTCATCAATCACGACATTGTGCAAAAGAATGGTCTATTTTTAACAGGGGCTGGGAAGAGCAGATGTTTACAATAACTATTGCTGGAGATAAAGCACTAAGTAAAGTAATGGAGCTGAAGACTGATATGTTCCCTGGACCTGATGGGATATATCCTCAGATTTTAAAAGTAGTAACTGCGGAGATAGTGAATGCACTGGTGGTAATCTTCGAAGAATCCTCAGATTTGACAAGAGTCCTAGAAATTTGCCAATACAACACACTCTTATTCAAAAAGGGAGGAAGACCAAAAAAAAACACAGGTAGCTACAGGCCAGTGAGCTCAACATACGTCTTTGGGAAAATACTAGTTTTTATTATAAAGGACGTAATAGCAGAACATTTAGAAACAATATTATCAAACAGAGCCAGTATGCTTTTATGAAGAGGAAGTCATGTCTGACAAATTCAGAGTTCTTTGAGGAGATAACAAGCAGGACAGACAAAGGGGAACTAGTAACTGTAAAATATCCAAAAGGCGTTTGATAAGGTAGTGCATATCAGTCTATTTGGATCAAATGTTAACTAAGAAAAAAAGATGATAGAGTTGAGATAAAGAGGGCATTTTCAGGATGACAACATGCAACTACTGACGTTGCCACAAGGTTCAGTGCTGCGGCCACAATGATTTATTATTTAATATTGTTTACAATATACATTATGGCTTCCATGAGGGAAGTGAATGTACTATTGCCAAGTTTGCAGAAGATAGAATAGTAAGTGGGAAAGCAAGTAGTGAGGTGACAAAATTAGTCAACAGAGGTATATGGACATATGTGAGTGGGGAAAAACTCGGCAGATTGAATATAAAAGTGGGAGAATGTGATGTATGCACCTTGGCAGGAAGAATAGAAGAGCTGAACATTAAGTGGGAAAAGATACACAAAACTGCGGCACAGAGGGGTCTGGGGGTCCTTTTGCACAAATCACACAAAGCCATCAGCCAAGATCAGCAAGTAGGCGGGAAGAAAAATAGAATGTTGACCTTTATCTCAAAAGAGAATGGAACATAAAAGTAGGGAGGTCTTTACAAAACTATACAAGGCACCAGTAAGACTACAGCTGGAATACCGTGCAGAGTGTCGGGCCCTTTACTTACCGAAAAATATACTGGTCTTGGAGACAGTCCAGAGCTGGTTCACTGGGTTAGTCCTGGATAAGGAGGAATTTTCCCCACGAGAACAGGTTGGGCTAGTACTTGTTGGAGTTTAGTAGAATAAGAGACCTTACTGAAACATAAAAGTCCCTTTGGGGACATGACAGGGTAGATGCAGAGGGTGTTTCCTCTTCTTAGAGAGTTTAGGACCAGAAGGCATAATCACACTGTAAAAAGTTCACCCATGGAAGTCAGAGGTATGGAGAAATTTTTTCTCTTAGAGGTAGTCAATTTGTTAAACCCTTTACAGCAGAAGACCTTTGAGCCTGGATTATTAAGTATATCCAAGGGTGAGGTAGACTGACTTTTAATCAGTCAGGGAAATAAGTGTTATGAGATTAAGGCAGGAAAGTGGTGCTGAGGATGATCAGATCAGCCATGATCTCATCGAATAGTGGAAAAGATCTGATGGGCCTACTTCTACTCCTACATCTCTAGAAGTCTAGAAACCCTACAGTGTGGAAACAGGCCCCTTGGCCCAACAAGTCCACACCGAACCTCGGAGCATCCCACCCACACCCGTCCCCTTGTAACCCACCTAATCTACACATCCCTGAACATTACGGGCAATTTAGCATGGCCAATCCACCTAACCTGCACATCTTTGGATTGTGGGAGGAAACCGGAGCACCCGGAGGAAAGCCACGCAGACACGGGGAGAATGTGCAAACTGCACACAGACAGTCACCCGAGGCTGGAATCGAACCTGCGTCCCTGGCGCTGTGAGGCAGCAGTGCTAACCACTGAGCCACCGTGCCGCCCTAAAGGTCTTAAGGTCAACGGCCTCTGGAATAGTTGTTGTTTCAGCACACACCTAGTTCTGTCAGTTGAAGGATAAAACCTGCATGAAGCTGGAAGCAAAATGAAAGATCTCACTTTCTTGAAAAACAAAAAGCAGGTCATGCTACACAGATCTGAGTATTTTCCGGGAGCCTGAGAAAGTTCTACAAATCAATATTTTTAACTTTCTCCTAAACTCTGGAAGCTGAAGTTACTTTTATTCAGCTCTCATCTGAACTGAAGTCTGATTTAAAGATCCCAATGCTGTCACCACTGCAATCATGATGGCAGGAGATTAACTGGACCATGATAAGTTTCTTTTCTTTTCAAGAAAAGAAATCCTTCAAGTTCGCATCCTTAGCCCTGTTGGGGTCATTTCCCGTTCGCTCGTATTTTCCTGAAAAGGACTATAGCAACTTTACAGATGCCTTGATGCCTGTCATCATGTATTTTGATTAAATGGGACAATAGCTAAACGCCACATAGTACCTTTGCTGATGACTAGTTTTTCTATTTATTGTAAGAATATGTTTGTTCACAATAAATGAATCTGTTTGCATGAAAATGTAATGAAAAGCAGTCCAGTAAAGCTGATATCCTAAGTAGTTCACAATAATGTAGTTATCCAGAATACATTGTGGGAAGGGGAAATGAGTCTGGTGATGAACTACTGCACAATGTTAATACATCACATGTTTAAATGAAGAGAAGTTTACCTTAGCATTAAGTCTGTTTACAAAATAAAATATCATGTGTTAGAAATCGTTAATCAAGCTTGGTAAACCTGCAACACACTATTTTAAACTTATCAAGTTATTAACATGTTTATATTTATAGAGGCTTAAATGCAAGGTACATGAAAATAATTTTTCTCCTTCTAATGCTTTTAACAATATGGGAAACTAAAAAGTCACATTAGCACAATCCTGGATCGGGTTAAAAGTATCGGAAATTGCAAAAAAAAAAACTTACATCATACAGGTCTTTCTTCTCCAACTTGATTTTTTGTATTTCTAGAAGTAGGGACCAGACCTCTCCTCTTAGCTGCAGGGGAATTCCCTTGTAAATTCTCCGTACCACCTTTGAATCACAAATTTTTTTAAAAATTGCTTCTGTTAGCTATGTTATAACTTATTTAACAAAAGACTTAGGAGCAGGATGGGCCATTTGGCCTTTCAAGCTTGCTCCACCATTCAATATGATCATGGCTGACCTAGTTATTGTCTCAACTGCACCTTTCAGACTGCCTCCTATAACCCTTAATGCATTCCTCTACCAAAAATCTGTCGAATTCAACCTTGAATAAATTCAACAACCTAGTATCAGTTGTTTTGTGGAAGATTCCACAGATTAACAACACTTCAGAAAACAAAAATCTCCATAGCTATCATAAAAGGGAGAACTTTTTTTCTTAAACTTCATCTCCTAGTTTTCACCTCCCCACAAGTGAAAACATCCACTCATTCAACTTCCCTCAGGATATGTTTCAACATCACTACCTCTAGTTCTTTGAAACTCCAATGGGTGTAGTTTCAACAGATTGGGCCTTTCTTCATAACATAAGCCCGTGTTCCCAGGAATAATTCGACACAACCTTCTCTGAATTAACTCAAATTCAACAATATTCTTTTTCTTCCAGATAAGATAACAAATTCCAAATGTGGTCTCACCAATTCCCTGTAGGGCTGTGGTAAAATTTCTCTAATTGTAGATTCCCTAACCCTTGCAAAATTAAAATGACATTCCACTTGCCTTTCTAATCACATGCTACAGACATTACACCTCTAGCTGTGAAGCTGCACAACTGCCGAGAAACTTCACGCATACCGATCAATGTGTCAACACATTTGGTTCTGCTTTCATACACGGACCTCTAGGTCCATGCAGCATCAAGAAAATTACAGAAAACATTGCATGGATACCTGCACCTAACTTTCTATGATTGGTGTACCAGGGCAGTTCTGCAATCTCTCCATTTAATTTTCTTCTTGCTAAAGTTCACATTCTCCCACATTCAACTCCACCTGCCATTTTTTTTGGTCAACTCACTTAACCTTTGCACATTCTTTACCTTTTTTTTGACAACCTTCTTACCCACGTTGGAGTCATCATCGAATTTAGCTATCGTACATTGTGTCTTTATCCATGTCATTGGCGTAAATTGGAAATAGCTGAGACCCCAGCAATAAGCTTTGTGTCACTCCACCACGTACAGCTTGGCAACCCAAAAAGAACACATTTATCGCTACTTTGCTTCCTCTTAGCCAAACAATCATTAATCCTTGTTATGTTATCCCACACACTGTGCGGTCTTAGCTTCTCTGGTTATCACTCACACCTTATCGAGTGTATTTTGGAAACTGAAATTCACCACATCAACAGGCTCTTCATTACTCAACTTACTTATTACCTCCTCAAAAAAACTGTACTAACTGTAAAACTCTGCCTGATTGCACTCATTCTCAAAATATTCTGCTAGAGCCTCCTTAATAATATATTCTAGCAATTTCCCTGTTACAGACAGCTATAGTTTCCTATTTTCTGCCTCTCTTCTTTATTGAATTTAACAAGTATTGTATTTGGTATTTTCCAAACCACTGGCATACTTCCAAAACCTAAGGAAGGTGTGGAATATCATAACAAATCCATCCACTATCTCTGCAGCCACATCTTTTGAAACTCTTTAGATGTCAGCCACCTGATCCTGGAGGCTTGTCAGCCTTTAGGTCTAATACTATTCCCAGTACTCCCTCCCTGGTGATGGTGATTGTTTCAAATTCCTCCCTTCTCTTCACCTTTTGATTTCCAGTACTCTGAGAAGTTTTCTAAGACTTCTATATTGAAGACAGGCACAAGATACATGATCAATACCTCTTCTACTTTCTGATTTTCTATTACCAGTTCCATTGACTAACTCCACTAACTTTAGTTATTTTTTCTGTTCAATTATCTATAGAAACACTTCTTATCAGTTTCTATATTCTAATAAGCTGTCTCTCACAGACAAATTTCTCCCTTTTTTGAAGTTATTCTTTGCTCATTCTTAAAATCTGACTTAAAATATGCTTCTTAAAATCCACAAGAGCTATAGTATTTTTAAAACTTGATATTGTACTTAACTTGCTTATATAGCCACAGACAATGCATCCTTCTCAAAATATCTTTCTGCATCTTTGTGATACAAGTTTGCTGAAACAGCTATTAAATATCTTCTTAAAAGTCTGCCACTTCATCTCTGCTGTCCTATCTTTTAACCTTGTTTGGGCACTCAAACATAGTAAGCCATACCAACATTTAAAAATAGCATCTATCATTTCTCTGTGAAGAGTGTTGTGTTTTTTTTTAATCCCAAAACACAATTGAAATTACAACTTGTGCAGACCTTGCTTGAACACTACTGTATTGTTTCATAATAAAATAAATTATTTGTTTACTTGATATATCTGCCTAAACATTCCATCTTACCATTTTGGAAGCAGGACTTGTACAGGCTATATTACTCAATCTTGCGTTTTGATGAAGCACTATGCTGAACTGTTCTTAAATATAGGAGCTAGATTTTATGCCCAATGATTATCCAGATCTGGAAAATTTAAAGAACATTAATTTACAAGTTTAGTTCATGAGTTACATGTTGAAAAATGTTACGGACTCAAAATCCTCTGTATTTATTTCTAATGATTTGCAGATTTCACGTTAAATTTTCAGAATCTTTATGGTGGCAAATGCACCGATTTCAAAATTGATCATGTTTACAATTGAATCTCAGCAGCCATGATATTATTTTTTTGCCCATATGTTTAAAAACAAACAAATTCAGGTTTTACTTATTTTTGAGTTCTGCCTTTCACATAGATCTTCCTAAAGCTTTGTATTTTGGCCTCAATGTTGGTTATATGGAGGTTTTTCCAGTCTGGATTGTTTTAATTTGCCTCTGTTACTGTGCAAATCTACTACTGCAAGTTTACATCTATAATGGAGAAAGTCTTTGAAACTACTGAGAGAAATCCAGTGGGGAAACACATTAAGTATAGTTTTCAAAGGATGTCACAGCATGAAAGGAGAAAAGTTAGGTTGTGCTTAAACAACCTATTGACTTTATTTATGTTTTGAAAGACATTGTGGGCAGTGGAAGTAACAGTCCATATTATAAACTTGGACTTCCTGAAAATTCTTGACAATGCTCTACATCAAATGCCAAGATGAGATGCAGAACAGATAGTAAATTTGGCGATGAACAGTAAATTGAATTGAACATTTCAAACCAGTAGTAGCTCTCAACAGAAACTATTCTAACTGACAAGAGTATGCTATCCCAAAGGTCAACTGAATTTTGGGAATGCTGATATTCAAATAACTTGAACAGGGCTATAACAACTAAAATCTATGAATGTTGCAGATGGGTAAAATAAACAATCACTCCTCAATTATCTTTCCATCATCATGTCCATAAATGTAGCTGGAATTTTCATCACAAAGCTGACACGAACATTAGCATATTTGTTCACATTTCAAGGTTAGCTAATTCAAACGTGAAATAAGCAGACAGTTGAACCTGTACCTCTGAGTCAGTGTTGGCCCAGCAAAACACAATAGATATATTGCTACAGACTGAACAAGGCAAATTAATTGTTTTTGACTGATGGCTGCAAAAGGAAGTTAACTTGCCTTGAAAACAGTAAGGAAACCAGTCTTGCTGATGCAGTAGAAACCTCAAAGGCAATTCAAGAGACAGATCCTGTTTACCCAATTTGGTGAATGGGTCAGCAACCACAAAAGGGAGTTTGGGCAGTGTCAACGGCACTGTTCAAAGGACACTGGTGTAATATTATGAAATATTTAAAGCTCTCATCAGATGAGGCAAGGTAAGAATCCACACAATCCAAGCATAGAGTCAAAGAAAAAATGGCAGAACAAGAGTATCTTGTGGATATGGTGTGTATCTTGCAACTGCTCCTGACTTGCAGGCTTTTCTTGTGAATTTCCTCTGGTTTTTATATGGCAGAAGGAGAGACTTTTCATTTAAAATTATTTTTGGAACTTTTATACTCCAAAAAAAAATCACAAAGAAGAAGAACACATGCAAGGAAGGAGGACTGTTTCTCGCAAGGAGTTTGGGGGGAGAAACCTGTCCATGTGTTCTGGAGACAGTTTTTTGTTTGCATGGACAGAACTCTGAAATAAATAACAACAGGATTTAGGGATCAACATTTCTTTTCACAGACCTGGAGATTTGAAAGCTGACTGATAGAGGATTTGAAGAGGAGGCTTTTCTCAGTTGTTGAAAGTTTCAGCTAAGTGCTTGATTTTTTAAAAATTTTGATTGTTTAATCATCTTTCCTCGTTTGCATGCTTCAGATTAAAAGAGGGTAGTTTTTTCTATATCTAAGATTCTTTTAAGACTTTCTTTCTAGGTTTAATGTCACTTAGGGCATACAAGAGACCCAGAATGTGACAGTTAGTAGATTGAGAGACATGGTTACACAGCAAGATCAGTCAGATAGATGTGTTACCTTCAGGAATGGTAAGAAGGTCACTCATCAGTCTCTTGTGGCTATTCCTCTCTTAAACAGATATTCTGTTTTGGGTACTGTTGAAGGGGATAGTCTCTCAGAGGAAAATAGAAGTGGCAGTCAGATCTTGGGCACTAAGAATTAATCTTAAGCAGGGTTTGTCAAGGTTTAAAGGGATAATTGTTGTAGGGACTCTCCTGTCAGGGGCACAGACAAGAGATTCTGCAGCCATAACCATGAATCCTAGGTAGTATGTTGCCTTCCCGGTGCCAGGGTCAAGGATGTCTCAAAACGGTTGAAGCCTATTGTCAAAAGGGAGAGTAAGAAGCCAAAAGTCGTTGCACACACTGGTAAGAAAAATATAGTTAGAGAAAGGGTAAAGGTTTTGCTGAGTGAATATAGGAGGTTAGGTAGAACGTCAAAAAGCAGAACCTCAAAAGGTAGTAATCTGGTTTACTCTTGGTGCCACGTTCTAGAGAGTAGGAATAAAAAGATAGGGCAAACACTTCAATGGCTGAAGAGATAGTGCATTGATCCAGATTTTTAGATCATTGGAATTTCTTCTGGGAAAGACAAAACCTGTTCAAAAGAGATGGGTTTCACCTGAACTGGAAAAGGACATCCTGGCAGGGAGATTTGCTAGTCCTATTTTGAAAGCCTTTAAACCAGTTGGAGGGGGGTGAGGGGGGTGTTCTAAGGAGCAGTGAAAAAGACAGACAAGAACGAATCAGAGAACAAGGTAGTTCTGAAGAATCAAACTGCATTTATTTCAATGCACGTAGCCTTACAAGTAAGGCTGATGAACTCTGGGCATGAACGGGACTGGGACATCATAGCTATTATAAAAACTTGGCTGAAGGAAGGACAGGACTGACAGCTCAATGTTCCACGTTTTAAATGCTGTAGGAAGGATAGAAAGGGAGGCAAGAGAGGAGGGGAAATGGCATTTTTGATGAAGGAAAACATTACTGCTGTATGTAGAGAGGATATTTCTGAGGGATCATCCAGTGAAGCTATGTGGGTAAAACTTAGAAATAAGAAAGGGATGATCACCTTGATGAGATTGTAATAATGGCCCCCCAATTAGTCAGAGGGAAATTGAGGTACAAATACATAGAGAGATCTCAGATATATGTGTGAATAATAGGGTTGTAATAGTAGCGGTTTTAATTTTCCAAACACTGACTGGGACTGACAGTGTTAAAGGCTTGGATGGTGAGGAATTTGTTAAATGTGTTCAAGGCAATTTTCTTTATCAACATAGAAAAAGATATATTTCTAGCTTTTAGAAATAGAAGAAGATTTCTATTTTCCAGAAATAGAAATTACATTTTCTAATATTTACAAATACTAGAGGAGGAGCAAAACTTGATCTTCTCTTGGGAATTAAGGCAGGGCAAGTGATCGAAGTGTTAGCAGGGGAACACTTTGGGACTAGTAATCATAATTCTATCAGTTTTAAAATAGTTATAGAAAAGGATAGTTCTTCCAAAAAAGTTAAAGTTCTTAATTGGAATACAGGTAGTTCTCCTATAACACGATAGTTGCGTTCTTGTGCGACCTCGTGGTATAGAAAATGGCTATACTGTACAGTAGAAAGTTCACGTTATCCAAACAGCCTCCACTATTCACCAATTGTGTTACAGCCAACACACGTTATAGCAGAAATACCGGTCCAGCAAATTTTAATGGTATGAAACAGGAACTTTCAAAAGTTGATTAGACAGTTTGCAGGTAAAGGGACGATTGACAAGTGGGAGGCTTTCAAATGTGTGATAACGAGAGTTCAGAGACATTATGTTCCTGTTACAGTGAAGGGTAAGGCTGGAAAGAGTAGGGAACAATGGATGAACAAAGATATTGAGGTTCTGGTCAAGAATTAGGAAAAAAAGTCATATATTAGATACAGATAACTGCGATCAAATGAATTTCTTGAGGAGTATTAAGTGTGTAAAAGCATGCTTAAGAGGGAAATCAGAGGGGCAAAAAGGGGATGAGATATCTTTGGGAGATAAGGTTAAGGATAATCAAAAGAGATTCTACAAGGACATTAAGAGCAAAAGAGCAACTAGGGAGAGAATACGCTCCCTTAAGAATCAACGAGGTCACCTATGTGTCAATCAACAGGAGATAGGAGAGATATTAAATGAATATTTCACGTCAGCTTTTACTGTGGAGAAAGAAATGGAGGTTAAATGACTGAGAGAAATAAACAATGATGTTTCAAAAACAGTTCACAATACTGAAGAGGAAATGCTGGAGGTCTTGGAAAACAAAGGTGGATAAATGTCCGGGACCTGATCAAGTGTATCCCAGGATGTTGTGGGAAGTCAGGGAAGAAATTGTGCGGCCCCTAGCAGAGATATTTGTATCATCTACAACTACAGGTGAGATGCTGATGGACTGGAGAATAAGTGTTGTGCCTTTATTTAAGAGAAGCCTGGCAACTGTAGGCCTTTGAGTCTGACATCAGTACTGAGTAAGTTGTTGGATGTGATTCTGAAAGATAGGACTTATGTTCATTTGGAGAGGCAAGGACTGATTAAGGATAGTCAACTTGGCCTTGTGCAAGGGAAATTATGTCTCACAAACTTGATCGAGCCTTCCGAGGAGGTAACCAAAAAGATTGCTGAGGGCAGAGTGGCAGATGTTATTCATATTGACTTTAATAAAGCCTTTGACAAGGTTCTGCATGGTAGACTAATTAGTAAAGTTAGATCACATGGGATTCAGGGTGAGCTTGCCAATTGAATACAAAATTGGCTTGACAGTTGGAGACAGAGTATGGTGGTGGAGACCTGTGATCAGCAGTATTCCACAGGGATTAGTACTGGGTCCACTTTTGTAAATCATTTATATAAATGACAAACATAATAATTTAAGAGGCATGGCCAGTAACTTTGCGGATGACACCAAAATTGGTTGTATAGTGAACAGTGATGAAAGTTATCTAAGATTATAAAGAAATCTTGATCAATTAGTTCAATGAGCTAAGGAGTGGCAGATGGAGTTTAATTTGTATAAATAGGAGGGTACTGCATTCTGGTAAAAATAAACAAAGGCAGGACTTATGCAATTAATAGTGCAACCCTGTATAATGTTGTAGAACAGAAAGACCTAGGGGTTCAGGTACATAATTCTTTGAAATTTGTGTCACATGTAGACAGGGTGGTTAAGAAGGCTTTTAACATGCTTGCATTCATTGTTCGGACCTTTGAGTTTAGGAGTTGGGATGTCAGTTTGAGGTTGTACAGAATTTTGATGAGGCCTCTTCTGGATACTGAGTATAATTCTCGTCGCCCTGTTATAGGAAGGATATTATTAAATTGGAAACGGTTCATAAAAGATTTACCAGGATGTTGCCAAGACTGAAAGGTTTGAGTTATAAAGATAGGCTGGGACTTTTTCCACTTGAGAGTAGGAGGTTGGGGGTTGACGTTATGGAGGTTTATAAAATTATGAGGGGAATACTTAAGGCGAATAGGAAGGGTCTTTTCCCTAGGGGGACCGAGTTCAAAACTAGGAGCATACTTTTAAAGGTGAGAGGAGAAAGATTTAAAGAGGACATGAGGGGCAACACTTTGTTTCTTACACAGAGAGTGGCTCATGTGTGGAATGAACTGCCCGAGGTGCTGGTGGATGCAGGTGCAGTAACAACATTTAAAAGATATTTGGATAAATACTTGAATAGGAAAGGTTTGGAGGGATATGGGGCAAATGCAGGCCAGTGGGACTAGTTTGGTTTGGGAACGTGGTCAGCATTGACTAGTTGAACCAAACAGTCTGTTTCCAAGCTCTATGACTGCATGGTGCCATAGCCAGCTTTTGTTCACTTCACCTTCACTTTTTGTGGTTGCCATTAGGGTGCATATTGCGCTTCTTGGAACCGCATTTGCTCAACACAGCTATCTTCAGCAAAAAGGTGAACCTACAAAATCCTTCCATTCACAGAACCTATTTAGGAGCAAATTACTGCAGATGATGGAGTCTGTACTGAAAACAACAAATGCTGGAGATCACAGCAGGTCAGACATCATCCATGGAGAGATAGCAAGCTAACATTGAGTCTAGATGACTCCAAGTCATCTAGACTCAAAATGTTACCTTGCTCTCTGTCTCCATGGATGTTGTCTGACCAGCTGTGACCTCCAGCATTTGTTATGTTCACAGAACCTACTTGTTGTTTTGTGAAATCTTCCCACAGCTACATCTGTTGACACAGGTGTTGAGATAGGATAATCTACCAACAGGAAATGTTCAATGCATGAAAATGAACATCTCTGCATTGATCTCATGTATTACAAGCACTTTTTGATACTATTTCAATATTTTTAACACTGTTCTTTCTTCCAGCAATTTTATAAAATTACATTGTTACTTGGATGTTACATCTACTATTTTCAGCGTAGTGAACAGGAGGTTGCACAACATCACACTGGCAATGATGTTGGTGCTTAAGTATTTATACGTTTCCCAGTCTAAGAAACTGAAATAGTTCATCCAGAGTATTCAGAAACCATGACAGAAGAATAATAAACTGTTTTTGGCAGCAACATAAACATCGAAACATCAATATGATATACTTTGTCACATATTAAGACCACTACACATCGCAATCTTCATGTAGTAACTCAGGTGGTTCACAATCCAATGCAGGGAGGAATATTAAGATCTTGGAAATTACTTATAACAGCAGTTGTATGCATTTCATCACGAGATAAAACTATTTTAAGTGACTACAATTTAAAATCACTCATTACTCTGGCAACTCAAACTTGAATTAATGAGCAGAAACAATATTAGAGATGAGAGAACAGTCAAAATCTTTCAACCAAATGGCTCATGTTCCAAAGTATGCTAAATAATTTATTGAATACAATAAATGCTGCATAAATAGAAATTAAACTGTTTAATAAATTCATGTATTTGAAAATTTGTTGCTTAATGTATGCTGTCTAAATACATGTCCTAATGAAGATGGTCAAGGAGGCATATGACATGCTTGTCTTCATTAGTCAGAGTATAGAGTATAAAAATTGGCAAGTCATGTCGCACTATCTAGAGCTTTAGTTAGGCCACATTTGGAATATTTCATATTGTTCTGGTCACCACACTACCAGAAGAATGTGGAGGCTTTGGAGAGGGTACAGAAAAGGTTTACCAGGATGTTGCTTTCTTTTTTTGAGAGAGTGGTAGCTGTGAAGAGATTGGACAAACTTGGTTTGTTTTCATTTGAAGATTGAAGGCAGATAGAAGTTTACAATATTATGACAGATATGGATAGAATGGATATGTGGAGTCTTTCTCCTTGGGTAGAAATGTTAATTAGTAGGGGACATAAGTTTAAGATAAAAGGGGGTAAGTTTAAAGGTGATGTGAGAGGCAGGTTTTTTTTTTACACAGTGGATGGTAAGTGCCTGGAATGCATTAGCAGAGGTGGTGGTGGAGATAGATACAATAGGAACATTCTTACTTACTTGGAGGCATACAGCACAGAAACAGACCCTTCAGTCCAACCAGTCCATACCGACCATAATCCCAAACTAAACTAGTCCCCACCTGCCTCTGCTTGGCCTATTTGTTCAAGAGGCATCCTGATGGATAAATGAACAGGCGGTGAATACAGGGATACAGACAGTGTAAATGCAAAAGGATTTTAGATTAGAAAGGCATCACAGCCTTGATAGACTGAAGGGCCTGTTCCTGTGTTGTCCTGTTCTTTGTTCTCCAACTCATTACTTGAAGGAAATATACACTGGGTTGAGGCATGGAGCAGAACTGTGTATTCTGGTGCCATTATTACACAACTGTGGAGCATGCCCTAGCAGTTGAGGCAGAGTTTGGATTTTCAGTTCCTGCAATTATCCTGTCTGCTAGCAATGCTTTCTTCAAATATGTGTAAATAACAAACATCCTACCTAAAGTTAACACAGTCTACAATGTGGTGGTGTATTCGTTGCCCCTGTCGTAGGTGAGCAATTGTCCCCAGACCTGGGTGATTGACTCAGACGGGAAAAGGTGGAAAGGAGAAGTGGGGCAGTGCTGAGCACTCAGGCAAATACTCAATACGATAACAACATTCCTAACTCCTATTCTAACTTCTAATCCCATTCATTCACTCGATAGGCCGTCTTCCCAAACGTCCTTCCCCATTCACCCAGCATCCCCTCTCCCTATCATCAAACACAATCAGCATGACTTCATGAAAGGGAAATTGTGTCTGACTGAATTATTTAGAGTTTTTTTAAGGAAGTCTCAACCAGAGTGGAGAGGGGATTGGTGCGATGTATTTGGACTGCCATAAGGCATTCAACAACGTACCTCACAAAAGGTTAAGTCATAAAAGGTAAGAATCCACCGTGTTTGTAGTAGTATTGTTACGGACCAAACCAGACCCCCTCAAAAATGATGGTAGTCTAGACTCTAACTTTTTTTCATTTTAAAGGTAAATATCAGGTGCTGTGTTCCAGGTGCAATTCGATTGGTCAAACTGCTCAATGTTAAGCAAAACACGATATATTCAAACACTATAGTTAAAATAAAACAGAAGAAAGAGGAACTCTGAATAACTTAACTCCACTGGAAAACTTAACAGAATAATATTTTACTACTATACAGTAACTGTTCCAATATAGTAACATCCCATTAACACACCCTTGGCAAAAAGGCAAATTCAGAAACAGATAGTCTTACATGCAGTTCTCTAATCCAGGAGGAAAGAACATCAAAAGAAGATTCAGACAGAGTGTGTAGCAGCCGGGTGAGATTCACTGCCTTCCAACCCTGTTGAGATCCCTCCAACAACTGCCGAAAGCTAAATAAAATCCTGGATCTATGAGAGCTTGACCACACCCACTCAAGCTGCCTCTACGGTTCCAACTTTTAGAAAAAAAAAGTCACCAAGATTTCACAGGTTGCTTATCTTCTCTTGGACTGCTCGCACCTGTCCCCCAATCTCTGCCTAAATGAAATCAGGACAAAACACATCTCTTAAAGCCACAGCATCACCACAGCTTATTGGCACGGAAATGGCTCAAGGGCAGGAAACAGCAAGTGGGGATAAAGGTTCTTTTTCAGGTTGGCAACACATGACCAGTGGGGTTCCACAGGGATCAGAGCTGGGACTGTAACGGTTTATAATATTTTGCTGACTTGGAAGCATGAAATGAAATTTGCAGATAACACAAACATAGGTAGAAAAGCAAGTTGTTAGAGGGATACAAACAGTTTACACAGAGCTATTGATAGGTTCAGTAAGTAAAAAGTTGGTGAATGGAGTACGATGTGGGAAAATACAAAGTTATTCATTTTGGAAGGGAGAACAACAGAACTGAATATTATTTAAATGGTGAAAAACTGCAGAAAGCCGCAACATAAAGGAACTTAGGGGTACTTGTGTATGAAACACAGAAAGCTAGCACACAGGCACAGTAGGTAATCAGGAAGGCTAATGGAATGTCCACTCTTATTAGCATGGTGGCTCAGTGGTTAGCACTGCTGCCTCACAGTGCTAGGGACCCGGGTTCAATTCCACCCTTGGGCGACTGTCTGTGGGGAGTTTGCACATTCTCCCCGTGTCTGCGTGGATTTCCTTCAGGTGCTCTGGTTTCCTCCCACAGTCCAAAGATGTGCAGGTTAGGCGGATTGGCCATATTAAATTGCCTGCAGTGTTCAGGGATGTGTAGCTTAGGTGGGTTATAAGGGAATGGGTCTGGGTGGGATGCTCCAAGAGTCGGTGTGGATTTGTTGGGCCGAAGGGCCTGTTTCTTCACTGTCGGAATTCAATGATTCTATGATGACTTGTACTGCAACCATACAAAGTGCTGTTGAGACAGCATCTGGAGAACTGACTGCCGTTTTGGTCCTCCTACTGGTGGAAAGATATTGTTTCATTGGAGGCAGTTCAGAGAAGGTCCACTAGGATGATCGTTGGTATGGAGGGATTGTTTTAGGAGCAAAAACTAAACTGGTTGGGACCCTACCCATTAGAGTTTAGAAGAATTAGAGGTGATCACATTGAAACACATAGGATAAACAGCGAGAGGATGTTTTCCCTCTAGGGAAAGTTTAGGACCAGAGGAGATAGTCTCAAAATAAAGGGGCACCAATTTAAGACTGAGATCAGGAGGAATTTCTTCTCTCAGGGGGTGGGGAGTCTTTGGAACTCCTTGCCACAGAGAGCTGTGGGGGCAGAGTCCTTTTGCATACTTAAGGCTGAGATAGATAGATTCTTGATCAGTTGGAGAATCAAAGGTTATGTGGAAAGGACACGAAACTGGGTGAGAGGAATTTTGGATCTGCTGTGATTCTATTGAATTGCAGAACAGGCTCAAGGCGCTGAACAGCCTACTTTTGTTCTTCTTTCTTATGGTCTTACCCAAGCAGCGCACTTTCTCCTTTCCTCCATACTCATTCACTCAACAACACTCTTTCCAACATCACTCCATCTCAGATACCCTTCTTCCCTCTCTCCTTCAGGTCCATAGGACTCAAACCAAGACTTGGGTCCTGAGCCCTGATCAGGCAGTCTAGACCTGGATCAATCCCCTCCCACTGACTTGCTTTACACTATCTAGGTGGATTCCCAGGACTACCAAGACTCTGGCCTGCCCAGAATAAAGCTGCACTACTTCATCCCATCTTCTTCCCATTGTTGAACCTGTTGAACCCTGCAAGCTTTGGCAACTTACCTTATCTTTGGGGTGCCAGCTCCAAACCTTGTCACGACTTGTGGCCAAGTGGACTGGCTGCAGCATGTGGCAGGAGTATAGTGTCCCAAGTGCAGAAAATGATACAACAGCAGCAAAGAAGGGAAATGGCCCAACAGCCTCTTAGAGAAGTTTGAGAAACACAGAACAAATGGCTTTCCAAGAAGACAGCCAACATGAGTTAAAGTGTAAAATTACTGTTGGCAGGTGATTCTGTGAACACCCTACTCCCTGTAAAGACTCATTTCCAATCTACCAGTTTCTCCTTCTAATCCATTCTGATGATGCAACTTTTCATAGCAGATCTTCTGAGAAGTCTTCCTTTCCCTCAACTGAGGATTTTGGTTTCTTTTTACCATTAGCTAACATTTTAATTCTCCATGTTGCTCTTGTATTAATCTGTCTGGAACATGCAGTAGACAAACAACAACCAATTCAATGCAAGCTTGAAAAACAGCACCTCAATTTTCAATTAGGCAGCTCACAGTTTTCCAGCATTAATGTTGGGTTTAATGATTTCAAACTGTAACTTTTGTTCCTTGTTTTGTTTTTTGTTTAGACATTTCAGTCTGCTCATTTTATTTCCTTGCTTTTGGGTGGCAAGTGTTCAATATTCTGTTGTTCACCTTGCTCGAGACACAACTTATTTTTAATAGCCCCAGTATCAGAACTTTGGCTCTGTATTCGCAAATCTTTTGTTCTTTAATTACTCATTTTCCACCTGCCATGGAACTGCCCACTGTTTTCTTTTCTGCCCTCCTCCATTTCATCAATTTAATCACTATTACTTTTCTCATTTTTTCTAGTTCTGATCCAGTTCCAGTTTTTGACTTGAAATATTTTTCTCTCCTTATATGTACAAGACATGATGGCTATTTTCTGCATTTTTTCAATTTTACTACACCGTTCTGGCATCCACAGTATTTTAGTTTTGTGTCAGAAGCCCACTGAAATGTTTTCAGGCATAGTGAGAAGTTGTGATATTAATTTCTTAAACACAATCTATTTCAAGCAACATGTTTGCCTGTTGGAAATTGGAAATATCCTTCATTTGAAATAGATCTGTTGATCATGAACCTTATGCCATTTCTAAGGAAAAAAAATTAAGGGCAAACTCAGCTTTCTATGTTATCAGTATGAGAAACTTTATGAACTTCATCCTCTTCACATCACCATGTACTACCTCACCTCGACAAAAGTTGACTTCACATATTTGTTTTTTGAGAAACTGGCCAGGTTTATACTCTAGCTCAGATTCCCCACAGAAACATCTAAGGATGATAAAAAAAGTCTAGTTTTGTATTGGCATTTCAATGGGACATTGTGCCTGTAAATTCTGTAAATTTTGTCGTCTTTGTACAGTTTCCCCTCTTCAACTGCAATTATATCTGTGCTCCTGTTTCATGTTGCACGTTACTGTCACTTTGCAGGAAAGCATTTTGAAATGATCAGGTCATCATTAACATACTTTTGAAAAACATAAAACAAAAAGGGAGACATACTTGGCCGAAAGCTTTAAATAAGAGTGAAATGCTCAAAGATTGTTATTTGCGGTCATTACAAACTATGCAGGAAGTTACCAGTCCCACCCATGTCGTCGCAACATATCCCACTAATTAGCTTGAAGGAACATTTTTCTTCAAAATTTTTGAACTGCCATAAAGTTCAGGAATTATTGAATTGTAATCCTTTTAAACCATGTACTGACAAGTAACACAATTTATTTCAAAATGCTTTGAATTTTAATGAAATATTTTCAAAGTGTACACAGTGAATTAGCATGCTGTGGTCTTAAAACTTGTGAAAATTATTTCCTTAACACTTTAAGTGTAATTACGTCTACACATATGACATGGCTCTTTGAATAAAAATTTGCCGTAAATTATAACAAAATCAGTTAGGTTGGATCACTTGTGAACATGACTTCCTGTTCAGTTTCCTGAACTAAATTTTTACAGATCCTAAAAATATAATATGGCTCTAATTTACTATAATGATGCTACCATCTGATTGGCCTCATATTCCGGGTAGGCACGAGAAGCTACAAAAATTTTAAGTTCTTGAAATACTACTAATTGTATGAACTACAGCAAGATGTCAAATGATAATATTGAAAATACAAACGGTTGGACAAAGCACCTCTCTACTACCAAAAATACTATAAAAGCAAAGTAGTTTCTGCCAAAAACAAGCAATTGTGTTAAGATTAAAAATTCCACCCCTTCAATAAGTGTTTTATTTGAGTGTTCTTTCTTGAAACTTGTTATCCTCCAACACCATTATGAACAGATTTTCCTTCAGTAAAGGAGCACATAAAGTACTTGGAAACTCCAGAACAGCTGATATTTTGCTTTTAAAGTGGCTGCAAAGTTTCTTCGCAATTCATTGAAAATTGAATGGAAAAATAGATGAAAATTTTGCTATGTACTCCAAAAAGCCAACATGGCACAGCTTTTAAAATCTTACTTGTTAGATTCTAACTGTAAGTAGCGATTACTAGGTTTAAAAAAAAAAGTTGAGAACAGTATTGAACTCACCAATTTTGCTTCCTATTTAATATTCCAGGAAAACTAAATTTACCAAGTTTTGAAACACAGTTTAATTTTATTCTAAAAGACAGAATTAAGCTGGTAAAAGATTTGTAGCAGCAAAACACTCTAATTGTACTGTTTTTCATGTCTGACGCACAGTTGTAATTCGTGACTCTTTCTTAGACAGCCAGAGTTCAAGGAGAGCAAAATGAACGAGAATAATCAAAGATAGGACAAAGATTATGAAAATCCCATCAGATTGAAATGATGAACAAAGCTAGTTTGACTGGTTTGGTGTCTATGGCATTTTCCTTGGCTTAAATTTTCTCCTCTCACCCAAGAAGCAAAATTTCTTGCTGAATATAAATCCACGCTTGCCAGCAGATCCAATTATAAAGTCCACAAACAATTTTCATCAGGTATCATAGATAGTTCCAAAACTGGCTCTGTAAACCACATCCATTAACTAAAAGGCATTTCTGTTGAATCAAACCTGTATACTCAATTTGCTCCCAGTATTGTGAACTTCATTAAATTTGTCTCCATTTATTAAACTCCACCCTAATGGTGATCCATCCTAATCACTATCTTGAGAACCGTTTTGGTGAACTACAAAACAAAGATGTCCAGACGCAGTGCAGTTATTCCCAATTATTGCTACAGCAACTTTAAACCAAATATTCATGAAAATTACTTTAATGATGTAAATTAAGCATTGTATATTTCATGTTTTGTTCCTTGCGTCTCGACAAACCTAATCCCAAAGCTTTGTGTACGTTACTCTTATTTCACCCACCTCACTGCCACTCCCTCCAGGGTCAATTTTGTCCATTTGACCCACTTCCTGTTCCCTTGACTCTCTTCCCATACACAACTGACCTCTGAACAACCCCTTTTCATCCTCTTGTTGGGTGAAAACTGCTGTCACTAGCCCTTTCTACAGAACCCAACTGTTGGCTCCACCTTACAATAACCATCCTATCTCTATTCTCCTTTTACAGGATCACAGAATTTCACAGTACAGAGGCACTTGGGCCCAGAGAGTTTGTACCACCAAAAATACACAACTACACTAAAACTGCACAAGCCCCCATAGCCTTGAATGTTATGACACTTCAAGTACTCATCCAATTACTTTTTAAAGGTTCTGAGGTTTCCCACCTCAACTACCCTCCCATGCAGTACATTCCAGACACCCATCATCTGGGTAAAAACATTTTCCCTTAAACCCTCTCTAAACCTCTTGCCTTTCACTTTAAAGTTGTGCCGAGTTGTTTTGACCCTTCAACTGAGGGGAGCAGTTGCTTTCTATTCACCCTGTCCATGCTCCTCAATATTGTACAACCCTATTAGGTTTGCCTGCAACATTCTCTGCTCCATAGACAACAGCCAAATCCTTGAAAGATGTGATTTTTTTCCCCCAAATCAATTCCCAAATTTCTTGGAACTCCATGCTGGAATTCCCCAAACCAAGATTTTAACTCTACCACAGCACCAAATCAGTCATAAAAGGTAGCCTATATGATTCCTTGGAGCTTTTAACGTGGCTGAGCACACCATTCTTCTCTTCACCATCATCTTGCGAGGTAGGCTGTTCTCATGCAATTGCATTCTTATCAATCTAAGCATAGCCAAAGAATCTAAGGTTTTGGAGTAGATTTGCAGCTCGGGTTGTGGTTGTTGAGGTTGGTTGGCTCGCCAAGCTGGTTTCTTGTTTCGCAGATGTTTCATTACCATGATGGGAAACATCCTCAGTGCAGCCTCCGATGAAGCGTTGGTGTGTTCTCCCACTTGGTTTTTAAACTCTGGGGTCCGCTGAGATGGATTGCCTCACTTCCGGTTTTCCTTCATAGTGGAATGTATATGGGGTCGAGCTAAATATGTTTATTAATAGCATGCTTTGTGGAGTGGCAGGCTTCTAGGAATTCTCGTGCCTGTCTCTGCCTAGCTTGTCCCAGGATTTTGGTGTCCCAGTCGAAATCGTGGTTCTTCTGGTCCATGTGGATTTAGATGAATGAGTACTGGTCGTGTCTTTTTGTAGCCAGTTGGTGTTCATGTACTATTGTTAGTTTCCTTCCTGTTTGTCCGATGTAGTGTTTCTCACAGTCACTGCAAGGGATCTTGTAGATGACACTGGTCCTGTCCATGGCGGGGAGTGGGTCTTTAGTTCGGGTGAGCAGTTGTTGCAGGGTTGACGTGGCTTGTATGCCACTCTGATGCCCAGCAGTCGTAAGAGTCTTGTGGTGAGTTCCGACGTGTTCCTGATGTAGGGTAGTGTGATGAGTGTGTCGGGGTGTGTAGGTACTACAAAGTGAATAAACTGACTTCTCCTCAAGTATATTGTACCTGCCAAAAAAAGCTCACGCTCTTGGCCTCACCATATCCTAATGATGAATCCTTGCATACTCCTCACAACTCTCATCCTCGCCTCAATCTGCAACTTGGAAATATTACATTTACAAAATGTGTGTAAAATGGTCATTTTAATACAACTGCACATGTGCAGATGCACTTGCAACACAGATAGAGATTGTTAGCTCTGTCTACTGCTGATTGTGCTCTATAGTATACAAACAGTTTTCAACCAGGTTGAAACCTCATTTTTGGGCATGTCGCTCTATCGAGCTAGGGCTGACCTCCCAGCTTCATGATAATAGAAGGTCTCGGTCAGCGTAGTCAGCAGTCGTGCTGCTAAGCCAGTCTTAGTGATGGACACTGAAATCCTCCCCTTCCAGAGTAAATCTTGTAATCCTTGCCATCCTGGATGCTTCATTCAACTGAACTTCAACATGGGAGATTCATCAGCCCATTTTGGGGACAGGGAAGATATGCGGTAACCAGCAAAAGGTTAATGTGCCAATGCTTCATCTGATGCCATGAAATTATATGAGGACTGAAGACATCATCGAGGACTCCAACAGCAATTTCTTCCCAACTGTAAACCACTATGCTGCCAGCTCTGGTGAGTCTGTTCTGTTGTTGCGACAGGACATAACCATGGTTGGTGACGAGGATGTCTGGGACAATTTTGTACAAGCTCCAGGCGTCGGTTGGTGTGAACTTCGTACAGTCAACAGAGCTGTGTTTGTTGTTATTTCCAGTGCCTAGGTTGTTCTCGGAGGTCCTTCTGGTTTCGCTTCTTTCTTTACATTTCATAGTGTTTTGACACAACTGATTGGCGTGTTAGGCCATTTCAGGTAGCAGTCAAGAGTCAACCACATTGGTATGATATTGGATTTCAGGAAGTGAAGATGCTAACTCATTAGGGAAACAAAGGTCAAACCAGAGCATATTTGGTATCAATGCTTCAATATGCATAAACAAATCAAGATTGGTCGGTTTCTGTTAGAACTGCTCACTGTTCTAGCTTCAGTTACGAAGACAAAAGTCAACAGGTTCAATGTTTTTTCAATTCACTTTCAGTCCTGCCCTCCTGTACTTGAGGTGACATCTGACCAAGGCTGCGATTTCCATCTTCACACTGCCTCATCAACTTTTTACAGCCTTCCCCTATATATAATTGCCAAAATTACAAATTCTGCAGTCAGGCCTTAAACCTGAAATATCCACAGGTACTTGTGTCAACGTGCAGCACTATCACATTGAATAAAATAAATGAAATAAAATATAAAATGCTGCCTTCAAAGTACTTTATGAACTATACTGTCAAACTAAAGCATGATAGCATTTTAAGAATTCTGTGATGATTCCATGACTAAGAGGTGTATTTTGTCCAGGCTTTTTTTTTTGGAAGAGGTTCTGAACCATAGGGGAAGAGCTGTATCTTCCAAGCTAATAAACAGCTTGAGAGGCATCAAGTTTTTGTTTTTAAAAAGTTGGAACAACAGATGCAGTGGAGTCAAGCTTCCACAGAACCAGGATTTTAGTTTAGCGTTCAGCAGTTGCTGGGTTTTTGAAGCTGCTCCGTCTTTCATTCTGTTGCAGCTAAAGCTTGGGTTCTCTTCCTGCTGCCAGGATTGTATGTGAGATAATCTGTTTAACTGCATTTGCCTTTGCCAAGGGTTTACGGGATGTTACAATATTGGAACAGTTACTGTTTACCAGTTAAATAAACTATTATTCTGTTAAGTTTTCCAATAGAGTTGTTATTCCAAGTTTTCCTTCTTTGTAGGGTAAGAATGAAGTGTTTTTTGCTTAAAGCCAAGTAGTGTAATCAATCAAATTACATCTGGAACACAGCACCTTACATTTGCCCTTAAGAAAAAGTTAGTGTCTAGGCTATCTCCATATATGTGAAAAGGGTTCAGTCGAGTCCCTAACAATTCGGAGCAAAGAATTTTGAATATGGAACTAGCCTTCTAAAGTCAGCCAATAACTTAACAGTACACATGCACTTTTTCAAATATTAACTGAATATTTATATTGTTTTCAGTTAAAACATCTAATGGATGCAATGTAATCAATATAAATGCAAAAATTCCATTTCTATGCAAGATTCCACTCAAGTATGGCAAATTAATTTACAGGGCAGTTTTACCTTTTCACTGCTCTTGTATTTGTCCCAGCTTTTCAGCATTTTCAGCCATTTTCCTGTTCTTTCAATCTCTACTTGTTTCAGCTGTAAAATGCAAATCGGCAAACTGTTACTGCAGATATTTAAAAGTGGCATACAAGACAGAATGACTCACTGATAAATAGGTTGTAAACAGCCAAAATGTTATAGACAATATCATATGAACATCCACTTCGTTGCTCCACCTTTATCATGTAGTTCTTCAAGGTGATTTGAGTATAACTTATGGAAGCTTATTAAGTAGCCTTCCAAACAGGGTAAAGCAAACTTGATATTTTCCACAAGCTTTTGGACCCTTTGATTTTCAGTACTGAATACTAGATTGATAAAAACTGGGTGGTTACCATATTGATATTGAAGGGCGATTTGAAATGCAAACCAATGGAAGGGAAAATCACAGCAAATTACTTGCAAGATCCTACTGAGAAGAGCTACTAGCAAAGCTCAATGGAAGATTGGAGCCTTGTGAATGTAAACATCCAGTTTCACAATTTTAGTTCTACAGACTATTAATAAAGTTATTCTGATTAATTAAAAAGCATGACATAGTATTTGCCTCAGATGTCCATTTAAATGGTCAACCTAGAACACCTAACTTAACCTCTTCAATTTCCACACATTCTAACAGTTGTCTGCCTTTTTTGCCCTTTTGGTCTGGCAACATATTAAGAAACTTATATAATCTCTCACAACTCTAATCCTCTCTCATTTCACTTGCTAATGAAAACCTCATTCATGCCTTTGTCAACTCTACATGTAACGATACCAATGCTTGCCTGGCCACATTTGTCATGCTTTATAAACTTCTGCACATTTAAAAATATGTTCCCTTTATCCTTCCCCCGAACCTCTAACACTCCTGTTATCCCTGATCTCCATTGGCTTCCAGTACAAGTGAAGATTTTCTTCTGTTTCAAGTCCCTTCATAGTCTCTCACCACCTCAATATCGAATAGTCCATAGTTCTATAATACCATCTCAACTCTGATTTTTCCTGATTGTTGCCTCATCCCCCAATCCTGTACATACCTTCTCTATAACCTGCCACGAACTTGCCTCCACATCCATGCAGAGAGTAGTGGACAGTATAGGTCAGAAAAATTCCAAAGTAATTTGATCTCAACAGGGTTACTGTGGTGTTGCAGTTGATATTTAATCAACTAAATTATTTTAATATTGAAAACCTAATGATAAACTCCCTAAATGTCTTAATACACAGCCTTAACAGAATTCCGCACAAACAGCTACAAACGAAACATATTTTGTCAATTCTGAAGAAGGGTCACTGGACCTGAAATATTAACCCTGCTTTCTCTCCATAGATGCTGCCAGTACCTGCTGAGTTTCTCCAGTAATTTCTGATTTTATTTCATAATTTGCCTCCTGACTGGTTTGCAAAAATCATATGCTTAATAAAGACATATATACTGTTCAAAATTCTAAACATTCATTAGGGATTAATTTTGAAACTTTAACATACAGATTTTATGAACTAATGTGAAAATTACCCTCTGCCACTTCATAATCTAATTTTTTAAAAAATCTGCTACTGCAGCAAATTTATTCCTAAATGCTTGTTTCCATCATATAAATGGGACTATAGCCTTTCAAGAAAGGAAGAACAAACATTAAAATTATGTTTCAACTTACTCTTTCTTCTACAGCATCAGGCATTGGCAACTCTTTCTCACTGTTACAAAAGGAAAACAGGCTTCAATATTCAAATGTGCAATGCATAATTCATGAAAGCAAATCAAGCTATATTTACTTTTTCACTGCACCAACATTTTAAAATAACCTGAATTTCTACTTACAGAAATCAAGCACAATTATTGAAATAAAGATTCGGCCAACTAAGCTGTCAAAAGTGCATCTGAAGCACTCTACGGTGCCAGTAAAATGTATTATCATCATTTTAGTTTATGCTACAACAGCAGAGTAGCAAAACCAACATTACAATTCATTTTAATCAGAGATAGACAAATTGGGCTAACAAAATATGATTTTAGAGTTTCAAATTAAACGTAACACTTCCACACTTTGAATTAAAAATTTATTTATTGTAAAGACAGTGTCTTTTTATTTTTCTGTACTTTCAAATGGTGGACTGAAGTGAAAAAATTAACTGTTTTAAACTCAAGGATTGCCGGAGGATTACTGCATGCTTTGAAAGTGATATGACACTCATCGTAAACATCGTTGACAGGGTTGCTGATCCCAGCAGTCACTGAAGCATGGTTTGCAAATGAGCTGGAACTTAAATGGTTGGTCCATGGCTTAATGACCAGTTAACAATGACAAAGGCCTTCTGCTTGCCAAAAACTGTGAGATTAGTTCTTGGGCAGCTGAACAGCTTCAGACTATGAACAATATACAGAGAAGCCTTCAGATCTCCACCATTTCAGGAGCTCTCTCTGCAAAAACTACTTTAAGCCTGAAGAAAACCAAGTGATCTTTCCTTTGCTGTAAACTCAATATTCAAATGTGCAATGCATAATTCATGAAAACAAATCAAGCTACATATACTTTTTCACTGCACTAGCATTTAAAAGTAAATTGAATTTCTACTTTCAGAAATCAAGCACAATTCTTGAAATAAAGATTTGGCCAACTAATCATTCATAAGTCAAATCTTTTACAAGTAGCTAGCCACCCTGGGCCTTTTGTTAACCTGTGAAAGCATCCAAAAACAGGAAGATCGAGAAACATCTGACAAGCACAAGAAACATATCAGCAGACACTATGAACAGAAACCATTGAACTGTCTTCCCAGTTTTTCCTCCATCCATAACATCTGTGTTTTATTTTTCCTGTGTGTATAAAGGACAGTTTATAAAGGGATTAGAGTTTTAACTAGGAGAGAGATATGGTGATGGTTCATAATCCCTACAGAATCCCTATAGTACAGAAAGAGACCATTTGGCCCGAGTCTACAATGACCCTCTGAGTAGCCCACCTAGATCAAGCCCTCCACACCATCCCTGTAACCCTGCACTTATCATAGCTAATCCATCTAGCCTACACATCCCTGGACACTAAGGACAATTTAGCATTGCCAACCTACCTAACCTGCACATCTGTGGATTGTGGGAGGAAACCAGAGCACCAGTGATCGAAACACACTGGCAAGGCAGTAACACATGCAATCTCAACTCACCATGAAATACACAGCCGCTTTAAAATATAGTCCATTCTCTGACCAACTAATAAACATATATTTGGCAGGTCTGTTCCACTTTGCCAAGTGTTTAGATTATTGACTTTTGTGAGAAAGCCAATGTTGTGATTTTGCCAGAAGTGATTCAAGACTTATTTCCACCAATGTACAACATTGTGTTTTTTAAAATAAAATATTGCTACAGCTTGTCAATCTCTTGTGCACAAGAATGGTTTCTTATTTCATACAGGCACTCACAGGGTACTAGAATTGGGTCAGAGCAGCAGAAGCAAAAAAAATCCTGTCAGAAAATTGATTCAAGACAGAGAAAAGAAAAGAGGTGCTGCTCAGTCATTCCAGTTCTTTCCAACATATTTGAACTGTAAAATTAGAAGCTTTCAAGAATTGTTTCATCTTCCTCAAAAATATTATAATTTCATTCCAGTAGCAAAGAAACATTAATCCCAACAGAAAAATCAATTTGAATACATGCAGATTGGAAAAACTTTAATTAATTGCGAACAGAAACACTAGAGGCATCCATATTTTTTCCATGAAATCCAAAGACAAATCGAACAGAATTTACAATGTTCAAGT
Source organism: Ginglymostoma cirratum (assembly GCA_024137785.1). NCBI lineage: Eukaryota > Metazoa > Chordata > Chondrichthyes > Orectolobiformes > Ginglymostomatidae > Ginglymostoma > Ginglymostoma cirratum. The sequence continues at coordinate 10,460,905 of JAHRHZ010000046.1, forward strand.
GCTACTCCTCAGGTTGTACTCAAAATTACCTTCACAAAGTGTTGTCTTAAATATTATCAGCTTTGATACAGTGGCCACCAGAAATCAGTGCGTCATGTTGTGCAGTACATGTGCATGTATCTGTCTGCTGCAGCACTTCCACGAAGATGACCAAAAGCTGTCTAAAATTCTAAAAACCATGTTGCTAGTCAAATACTCAGCACCCTTTGAGAGTTATTGCGTTTTTTCAAACTGTTGTCCAAATGCCAATCAGCTGTCTTGCATTCCATCAGTTCCAAACTAGCTTCTCCAAATGATAGCTCACAGAGAATGGAGTTTTCTGCACCATCCTGCAGTACAGTATATAATGCAGAAGCTTAGAAAACCTATTATTTTAAAAAAATAGAGAATATGAAATGGATGTTGCCAGTGGGAAGAATTTAATGGTCATCAAGATAAACACAGTGTTTTGCTGGGGGTGGTGCCTTCAGATTGTATGCCTTCCTAAACCCACGCATCTTCAAGACTTGTTAAAATTGACCAAGATGAATATAGTATAGTAATGAGAATAAAACCAAGATTTCACAATGTGTAATGCAAATGGAATACTTGTGGTTACGTTCAAAGAATTTTTTGGAAATAAATTGAGATTTGACTAAGAACTCATGCTGCATGATTTGATTTCATCAGCAAGTAACCCAGAGTCTTAATGTGAAACATGCCAAACTAAACCACATTAAGCACTAAATTAATCAAATCGTTTAATGATGGTATATCAACTTCCTAACAGAAAGAAAGAATGTTGAACTTGAAAGCACAAATTTAAAATACTGAGCCTTACTGTAGAAAACCAAATCGATCAGTGATTTTATAAATATGGAAGTCTGCATCTTCCCACGGGTCAATCTTCGCTCCTTCTCGTCCCTGAAATAAACAAACAAACAAAAAGTAAAGTAATCATTAAAGCTGTCGTGGTTTGATTCAATCAATTTTGAGCTGATGACAAAGCCAAATGCTTGTATCTATTAATTTATTACAAATTCAATTTGGGACCAAAACAGCAATGCCCTTGCCATGTTCAACTCCCTCACAGTTCAAAAGATAAATGGGTCAGAAATGTGAGAAATTCCTATTCTGACATTTTGCATTTGAAACGTAGGGCTGAGGAGAATGACGTGCCACAGTTGATCTCAGCCCGACCTCCAGGTTTTCCACTCCCAATTTTGGGCTAATGACCTCTGCCAGAAGAATGCAAATATTTATACAAAGAACAAATGCCTAGACATTGCTTAGTATCTTCGAACAGCAGTTTGCAGCAATGCCATCCAGCATAATATACCTCTGTTGCTTTATTTTGCCAGAGAATCCAAACCAGTCTCACCCTCTTCTCAAATCTTTCTCTGTTTAAAATTTATTTTAACCAATTTAATTTTTAATGCAATTAATTTTATCTTTCTCCAACAGTTTCTATTTCAACACTAGATTTTTAAATTATCAGCTCTCAACAATAGCTACCCAGTTTGAAGACATAGTGCGAAGAAGGGAACACTATTTCCATAATTCTAAGAGTATCTTCATTAAATCTTCTCTTTGCCTTTTCTGTTCAAAGTAGAAACAATGCTCATCTCTCCATTCTTTCTTCATAACTACATAACTTTTTCCACACCATTCCACCAAATTCCTATGAATTCCAACAAATGCTGCATAATTCAGCAACCAAAACTGAACACACCATTATGTGATCACATTAACATTTACACAATAAAGTATTCCATCCTTGCTCTTGCACTTTGTGCTCATGTACTCAAATTTCATTTAATAGTTTTCTCTGTCTACACATATTTTCAGGGAATTATGTATTTGAAACTCTAGGTCTCTGTTCAACCACACCATTTACTGTATATGTACTTTTATGTTTGTTTTATTCTCCCAGCGTATGTTACTTTGTACTTAATTATATTAAATGGTACTGGTCAACTGTACGTCCATTTCAAAAATTATAAGGATTCTGACAAAATTAAGGAAAATACTCATGAAAAGTTTGACCATTAAATACATATCTAACTCCTGAGTTACTCTTTAACATACACTAAAGAAAATTCACACACCCCAACTACACCTTCACCAGACCCTCCACCATTTGGCACCCTACCCTCCAGCACCTGAACATTGCATTTAACAGCTGTCAGGGTCTTTACATTTCAGAATACAACAGCTCACTGCTAGGAAAAGAATGTGCAATTTACCTTCCTTTGACAGTTCTGCACAAATGAAATAATTGTCAGAATGGAAGTATTGCATTTCTGAAACAGGCCCGAGAGGAATCTCCTTGCAGAAATTTGGAACTTCCTTCTATAGTATAAAAGACAGGCCAGAGTGGCAATCTGCATGAGATTGCTGCCCTTTAGACAATCTTGTTCTTTATGTCAGTCAGCAACAAATTTTGAACCACCAATAAATTTTGAAAACACATTTCCTAAACTCAAGAGCAATGATTTATGTGAAGAACATAAGTAGATCCCAACATTGTTGGGCTCAACTCCTGTTCCGTCTGAACAAAACCCATAGGATATGAAGAGTTGCAGTCAATTTGACAAGAAAAACTTTCAACCTCTGTGGCTACGTAAAAATGAGTTTTCCAACAAGCTTTTAGATGCAACTTGTCAATATCCATTGAAAATCGAAAGTGGTCACTTCTTCAGTTTGTCCCCAATCAATTTCAAATCAAATCATCTTTCAGTTATTCAGTTCATCCTCCAATCTCTTCTTAAGCACATGTTACATCAGTTATCACCTAGATTTTCAGAGCAATTTGTACAACTGAAAATTGAAAAATGAAAAATAATCAGAGTCTCTAATCTTCTAACAGACATAGTCCCTAAATGTTTCAAGACCACCATCATCCTGAAGCCAAAGAAAACTCATGCAGCGTACTTCAATGACTACTGCCCCGTGGCTCTGACCTCCATGATTATGAAGCGCTTCAAGAGGTTAGTCATGGCTCACACCAACTGTAGCCTCCCAGCCTGCCTTGATCCCTTGCAATTCACCTACTGTGGCAACTAGTCCACAGCAGATGTCATCTTCCCGGCCCTACGCTCATCCCTGAAACACATGAATAACAAGGGCACCTACATCAGGCTCCTACTAAGGAACTACAGCGCCACTTTCGACACCACGCTTCCAATCAAACTAATCTCCAGACTTCCAGACCTAGGTCTCTGCTCCATCGTCTGCAACTGGATCCTAGGCTTCCTGACCCACAGATTGCGATCAGCGAGAATAGGCAACAACCCTCCTCCAGGGTAATTCTCAACACCGGCACCTCTCAAGGCTGCTTACTCAGCCCCTTACTTTACTCCCTGCACACTCAAGACTGTGCGGCCAAATTTCATCTTAACTCCATCTACAAGTTCACTGATGACATCACCATTGCAGGCCAGATCTCAAACAATGATGAAACAGAATACAGGAAAGAGACAGAGTGCTTAGTGGCATGGTGTAAAGGTAACAATCTCCCCCTCAACGTCAGCAAATTGAAAGAACTGATCATTGGCTTCAGGAAGCAAAGTTGAGGGTATGTCCCTGTCTCCATCAATGGTGCTGGGGTGGAGATGTCGAGAGCGTAAAGTTCCTAGCAGGGATGATCACCAACAATCTGTCCTGGTCCACACACATGCTACAGTTAGGAAACGCCTGTACTTCCTCAGGAAGCTAAGAAAATTCAGCATGTTCACAAAGACTCTTAACAATCTTTATAGATGCACCACAGACAGCATTCTACCCAGATGCATCATGGCTTCATAAGCCAACTGCTATGCCCAGGGCTGTAAGAAACTACAGAGCTGTGAACACAGCCCAGTCTACTATGCAGGCCAAACCTCTGTCCAAGATGGCGGCACCAGCAGTTCATGCTCCTGAACTCATCTGCTCCAGATGGCAGCATCCTTTTCTCTCTCTCTCTCCTTTTCATCTTTCTTTCTTATCTTCAAGGCCAGAGTGGTATCAGCAGGCCACTACCTGTAGCATGGCAGTGTGGATCAGGACTCCTGGCAGTAGTGGCAGTGTCGCAACGGAGACTCCCGGCAGCTGTAGGCTCGGAGCAAGGACTCCTGGCTGCTGTCAGTTTGGAGCCTGCACTCTTGGTGGCAGTGACGGAACATCAGCTGTGGTGGTGGTGATGCCTGGACTTTTGGAGGTGGCAGTGTCATGGAGCAGGGATTTCTGGCTGCCATAGGTTCACAGCCTGGACTATGAGCAGTAGCGGTGCCCAGAAAGGGGGCTCCTGGTGCGGTAGGCCCAGAGTGGGGACTCTTGGCAGTGTTGGCAAGGTGACTGCAGCAGCAGAACCAGCGTCTCCTTGATTATCAACTTCATCATTGCTGTATGCAGAGCGGGGACTCCTTGAGGCTCAGAACACCTTGCAAAAGCCCTGGTGCAGTGCTTGAGACCCAACTTGAACAGAAGTTGAACTCTAAGTAATTCTTTATTCTTTTTGTAACTCAAAATGGTGCCAGATTGTAGAGACAAAACACTTTTCACCGTATCCTCCGAGATATATGTGATAATAAAATTAATTTATTGACTCCATCTATACTTGTCACTGCCTTGGGAAGGCAGCCAACACAACCAAAAGACTCCTCCCATCCCAGATATAATCTCTTCCATCTTCTTCCCTCGGGCAGAAGATACAGAAGTTTAAACACGCACCAACAGATTCACAAACAGCTTCTTCTCCACTGTTATCAGACTTCTGAATGCACGCTCAAGTTTTAATTTTAAATTTAATGTTTATCTCGCTCTGTGTGCGCCTTCCCGTAGCCAGAGCACACTATTTTTCGCTGTGTTCTATTATGCTAATACACCTTGTATGGTATGATCTACCTGTACTGAATGCAAAACAAAACTTTTCACTATACCTAGGTACAGGTAACAATAACAAACCAAATCAAAAAATTTCAACATTCGTGGGCCCAGTGATTTGTCCATTTTGAAATCTGCTAACTTTTCCTGAATACATTTCCTTTTTAAAGTGAATATTATCATTCTATCTTATGTTGTTATCTGACGGATCAGATTCCAGATTAAAACGTGGTTTGACAGGTGATAAGTTATTTAGCAAGGTGGTCTTCCACTGCATGAAAAGCATGAAATGCTACATATTTGTTTTCAAACAGTAAAACACAAACTTATTATGCAAAAGCAAAGCTAAAATACAAATCAACCAAGATAGTTAGATACAGTAAAAATACAGTTGTGTCTATCCCAACACCATCACTTCACCATCTTCAAATTGTATAATTAGTATTAATTTCATGATTTGCAGCCTTAAAATCTCATTTAAATTGTATTAATTACCTTTTAACCGTCAAACTGGCATGCATCCCATCTTAAGTTAGAGGAATATGTTAAATCCACAGTTTATGTATCCACTACGCTCATACTTCTGAGCTCTTTGGAATTTCACTCGAAGATTTTTTGCAGATGATCCACTATGTACATGCCAGTAGTTTCTTTTGCCCCGTCAGTTTGAGCCATATCCCCATTCATTTCATTGTACATCGCCATTTCCAATGTTAAATGCTAATGTTTAGCACTTCTTTCTTATCCTTACCTACCTAAAAGCTCTCAGTTCAATTTCCCAAGTGTTCTGATTCTCACATCACTTACTGGTCTTACTTAATGTGTCCCAGTCTAAATACATCTCCTCTGTCCTTGTTTGACTGTAAACAAGCTGACAGCATTCCTATTCATATACTAGAGCCAAGAGAGTCAACTGCCACGGAGATGAGCTTTGAAAGCAGAGGAATTAGAACACGAGAGTGAGTGTGTGAGGCAACAAGAGCAAGTGAGCAAGTGTGTGAGCACATAGAGGAGAACAAGCATGACAGAGTGAACGAAAGCATGCAGGAGACAAGTGTGAGCAAGAGCAAGTGAGTGAGTGATGCAGGAAAACAAGTAAGAGAGAAAGGGGGGGTGGGGGTTGGGCGAGAAACAGGTACAGAAACAAGCTGACGTGAGACATGACTTCTGTGATTTTGAGTTTTCCTGGCTCACAATAGAGTACTCATTTGTTGACAAACTTAAAAGTTATTTCTTTCACAGCATCCTGCCTCTTGATCAAGGCCCCCTTTAACTTCCTCCTCCTGTAGTCTCGTTTTGTCAAACTGCCTTGCCTTATGTTCATCTTCTCTTCTCTCACCCCATCCCTACTCTCAACCTCCTGCTTGTCCGATGTCTATCTCAACCTTTCCAAGCTCCATCTGAGCTCCACACTTTTTTGAAGATGCCTTAACCCCCAAACCCTATTTGCAACCTCTACATTAACCCACAGTGCCTCTTGCTGTCTCCTACTCATCCTCCACAACCTATCTTTATTTCAGCTTTCTTCCCACATGCTAATCACCACCTGGCCGCCTCTCTTTCATGAGCCACGCACCTCTGGCAGCCTCTCTTTTGCCTGTCAATCTTCTCTTGACAAATTTTCCAACTCATTCCCATTCCCCTTCCCCTTTGAAGACTCCTCCTCCTTCCCCAGCTCCCGGCCTCAGCTAAAGGCCCCGGTCCTGCCAAAGTGCCATATTTAACGTTGCCTCTTCCAATTGCTTCCTGCTTTTCCAGACGCAAACTGTTTCTCTCATGTGATTACTGCTTACAGATTCACAGTGAACCCCTCAGCAGTAAACCCCTCTACCCCTAGCTTGAATGTTCCAGAGAATTTTGGGGGCAAATTCGACAGCAACTCGTCTACTTTGAGCACTTTGAGCAAATGGTTCAGAACCTTCCTATCAGAGCTTGGCAAGAAGTCCTTTGTAATGGTGCACGTCACACAATTGCATTTAGATTGTAAACAAAGATGTTTCCTGAATTAGATTATTTTCACAAGACTGTTATTAATGGTCTCTTGTGAATCATAAGAACTTTCTACATGCCTTTGAAATGGAGTAATACTATTGTCAGGTTTTTCTTTTAAGAACGAAGAGAACAATGTATCCTGCATAATCTTATGCAAAGAATAGAGTTGATTGCAGTACTGAGAAGTTACTGCTGTTGGGAGTTTCCTGTTGGTACAAGAGTTACATTTCACTATCCTGGTAAGTGGTACAAAAACCACAATGCTTCTGAGTCAACAGACACAACTGCACCTCCCAGTCGCGAACCATTTCAACTCCCCCTCCCATTCCTCAGACGACATGTCCATCCTGGGCCTCCTGCAATGCCACAGTGATGCCACCCGAAGGCTGCAGGAACAGAAAATCATATTCAGCCTGGGAACCCTGCAGACCAATGGCATCAATGTGGATTTCACAAGCTTCAAAATCTCCCCTCCCCCAACCGCATCCCAAAACCAGCCCAGCTCATCTCCACCTCCCTAACCTGTTTTTCCTCTCACCTATCCCCTCCTCCCACCTCAAGCCCCACCCCCATCTCCTATCTACTAACATCATCCCGCCCCCTCGACCTGTCCGTCCTCCCTGGACTGACCGATCTCCTCCCTAACCCCCCACCTACACTCACCTTTACTGGCTCCATCCCCGCCTCTTCGACTTGTCTGCCTCCTCTCCACCTATCCTCTCCTCTATCCACCTCCCCCTCTCTCCCTATTTATTTCAGAACCCTCTTCCCCTCCCCCATTTCTGATGAAGGGTCTAGGCCCGAAACGTCAAGTTTTCCTGCTCCTATGATGCTGCTTGGCCTGCTGTGTTCATCCAGCCCCATGCCTTGTTATCTCGGATTCTCCAGCATCTGCAGTACCTTTTATGCTTCTAACGCTTCTGAGCCACTTAGGTTGATGAAAATCAAAAAAAAAAATCAAGGAAGACTTGAAAGGTTCACTCATTTCTGAATGAAGCATTTTCAATACAATAAAATGTTAAACACGAAATATTCCCGGATATGTTATGTTTGCATGAAATTTCTTGCCATGAGCTGAAAACAGCAGGTGTGCACAGGAACAACACAATGATATATAACTGATTCCCAGATAGAGTGCATAAAAAGCCACGACAGTGAATGAAAGCAAACTAAACAATATGCAGGAAAGGTTTTGAACCTTGAACAGGCATATTAGATTGCTTCAGTTATGAAAGTTTACATTATTTTTGGGAACATGGATACTCATGTAGAGATAAATGTGATTTTTGTTTTTAATGCTATGAAGTTCTAATTTTTAGGGTCAGAAAGTCACTTGGAGCAATGAGCTAAAGACAGCCTTTCAAAAAGAAAAATGTGATTTCAGTTAAATAGTCAACAAGCTGCTTGTGAGATAATTGCTAAGGTGTTTACAAAGTGAAACTTTTATGACCTACAAAACCAGACAAATGGCCTGGTACCGCAGACACATTTAGATCAGAAGGCAAGATTGTTCCAACAGAGGGGAGTACTTAGTTTATGGAAGAGTTCAGGCCATCAAAGCTGGGAAGACGTCCGAAGCCGTGTCAGCAGCCGCTAAATCAGTGAGTTAGCCTGTCTGTATGCCTTCTGGAGAGACAGTACTGAAGAGAATCTCGTCTGGAGAATGTGCAGAACATTGCCAAAATGAACCTTTTGTAATTTTGTATGTTCAGCAAGAAATTTTAAAAGTGTAGTCAGAAGTGAAACTTCACTGGGAATGAGTGTCTAAAAATGGAACATAGAACGTAAAACAGTACAGCACAGTACAGGCCCTTCGGCCCACGATGTTGTGCCGAACTTTTACCCTAAACCTAAGGTCTATCTAACCTCCACCGCTACCTTATTCAATCATCCATATGCCTATCTAATAGCCGCTTAAATGCCCCTAATGAGGCCGACTCCACTACCCTCTCCAGCAATGCATTCCACGCCCCTACCACTCTCTGAGTAAAGAACCTACCTCTGGCGTCTCCCCTATATCTACCTCCACTCACTTTAAAACTATGCCCCCTCGTAAAAGCTACCTCCACCCTAGGAAAAAGTCTCTGGCTGTCCACTCTATCTATACCTCTGATCATTTTGTACACCTCTATCAAGACACCACTCATCCTTCGTCGTTCTAAAGAGAAAAGCCCTAGCTCTCTCAACCTTTCCTCGTAAGACCTTCCCTCCATTCCAGGCAACATCGTGGTAAATCTCCTCTGCACCTTTTCCAATGCTTCCATATCTTTCCTTTATGTATGTATAAATAATATGTTTCGGGGAAAAAATGCTGATCCTTTTAAACTATATAAAAAGTGACAGAAATTTAGCAGCTTTGGCAGTATCCATGGACAGAAGCAAAAACATCTAAGAAACATTTAGACAGGCAGATGAACAGGCAGGGAGTAGAGGGATACAGACCATTTGAAGGCAGATGGAATTATAGTAGGCACAGATATGGTGAGCCAAAGGGCCCGTTCTTATTGGATCAGGAACTGGGATCTGAGTTATCCGGTAATAACATCAGCTGGGATCATAACACATTAGATCAGTCCCTTATGCTTAGAACACCAGACTGAAAGTCTCTGCAACGCTGACCAATCTCACTGGTTAAAACTAATTCAAATCAGTTAAAAATTATTTCAAGATCAGCAAATACTTTTAGTAAACATTACTAGTGTTGTCCTCATCACACCCTGACACCTCATCATTCACTAACTCAAATTGGGTCAGACGAGAACTTGTTCAGTTTGGAATGGTTAGAAGGATGTAACTTCACAGCAAAAAGCAGGATGGAAGAGCAATGTGGTTACTGCACTTTTTGCCAATTTACATATTGATGTCAACCTTTGTCAGAATAGTGCAAATTTCATGCTTTAAGCGTGGAAGCATCATTTAACTCCTTTTTAAAAACTCACTGCATTGTTTCAAAACACAGTTCAGCTGTAGTCACTAAATGCTACCATGCTGTGAGACACCACATACAGGAGCATTACTGCCGTGTAAGAGTTGACAGAGAAATCTACAATGTGATTTCTCTGTGGTGAGACACTCGACATGTGGGAAAACATGCACATACACAAATGAGAACATAACAGCACCACATTCTGTACAGCATTGCCTGGATTATATTAGGTCAGATTAATTTATTTTCTTTGTTAATCAGTGGTTTTAAAAAAAGGGGAGTAAGGTGTTTCCCATTAGTTTGGAGACACTTAAAGTTTGAGAAGGAATTCATACTTTTGCTGTTGGATTTCCATAGTAATCACCAGTAAACTTTGGAAGTGAGTCCAAGCACCCAAACTCAGTACATTTAATAAAAAAAACTGCAGATGCTGGAAATCTGAAATAAAAATAGCAAGTACTGGGAATATTCAGCAGGTCTGGCAGCATTTGTGGAGAGGAGGACAGTTTATATTTCAAGGTTGTTGGATAAGGCTGAAGATAACAGGAACTGACAAGAGGTCTAACAATGGGCTGCTGTGAAACAGAAGTATGCTGAGACAGTTAGATCTGCTAAAACTGCAGGAAACCAGGAACTGCTGGTTGTATCAGATAAGATATACATTTGGACAAAATATTTGGGGTCACGCGCACAGATAAGTCCAAAGGAGGCATACATTTGGATAAAACTTCAGGATTAGTCAAGTGCACGCATAATTCCAAGTAAGGAACGTACTTGGCACAGAAACATGTATAAAATGCCTGAGGAAATCATTTTGTTCAACAACACCTCAAAGACTAACGTTGTATGACGGTACCCTCCATCAGGAGGCATGGTGATGACATCAAGTCATTTCAGCCTGGCCAGCTGTGAACTCTCCCAGGTAATAACGTTTGGGTTAAGTTACAGAAATCTGGATACTGAAAGACGGTGACTGAGATATCTCTTGTAGTTAGAAGTGTGTTATTCGTTTAAGTACTTAATAAATGAATTATGGTTTTATAGGGTTCTAAGTGTCTCTGTTGGATCTTCCCCTACATATTAAATGTTGACTCTTAGAGACAGGCAACAAGTTGAATATGATTGCTTCAGAACTAAAGGATTCTAGAAATGTGATGGGTTACATGCTGTCTTGGTGGCTGGGGGTTCTGGGGAGGAAATGCAAAAGGCTAGATTTGGGGTATGGGAACAGATGGGCCGAGGAGTGCCAGGTGCAGTTTAATTTAGATAAACGTGAGGAGTTATATTTTGGTCAGGCAAATCAGGGCAGGACATATATGCTTAATGGTAACGTCCTGGGGAGTGTTGCCAAAAAGAGTCCTTAGGGTGCAGGTTAGTAGTTTCTCGAAGGTGGAGTTACAGGTAGACAGGACAGTGAAGGCGGCATTTGGTACATGTGCTTTTATTGATTAGTGTATTGAGTACGTGAGTTGGGATGTCACATTGCAGTTGTACAGGACTTTGGTTAGGCCACTTTTGGAATACTGTGTGCAATTGTGGTCGCCCTTCTCTTGGAAAGACGTTGTGAAACTTGAAAGGATTCAGAAAAGATTTACAGAGATGTTGCCAGGGTTGGAGGGTGCAAGCTACAGGGAGAGGCTGAATAGGCTTGCTATTTTGCCTACAGCATTGGAGACTGAGGGGCGACCTTATAGAGGATTTATTAAAAATAATGAGTTGCATGGGTAAGGTGAATAGTCAAGGTCTTTTTCCCAGGGTAGGGGTGTCCGAAATTAGAGGATACAGGTTTAAGGTGAGAGGGGAAAGATTTAAAAGGGACCTAAGGGGCAAGTTTTTCACAGAAAAGGTAGTGAGTGTAGGGAATGGGTTGCCACAGAAAGTGGTGAAAGCTGGTACAATTACAACATTTAAAAAGGTATCTGAATGTGTATATGAATAGGAAGGGTTGAGAGGGATATGGCCCAAATGTTGGCAAATAAGACTAGATTAATTTAGGATATCTGGTTGGCATGGACTACTCGGACTGAAGGGTCTGTTTCCGCGCTGTACAACTCTATGACTCTATGCTATGGAACAAAAGGCAGATGGATGATAATAGTTGTAGGCAAGCGACAAAATGTTTGTGCTCTGAGTGCGCATAAATGACAGAATAATGAACAGACCCATTCAACAACAGAATCAGGAATAACGCATTTCAAACTGTAACAGAATTATAATATGGGACTAGTTTATGATCTGAAGTTCTTGAACACAATGATGAACCCAAAAGTTTAATTGAAAGATGAGGTGCTGCTCCATGAGTTTATGTTAAGCTTCACTGGAATACAGCAGCAGTCCAAGAACAGAAATCTAAGTGTGAGAGTAAATGGTGAATTAACGTCAAGCAAATGGATACTTGGAGTCATGTTTGTGGATCGAGTGTCTTCGATCTCAGCTGAGGGGATTTTCCAGATATTCAGCTGGTAATGCAATGTTAATTCAGAAAGCAGAAGTGTTTACCAAAAATCCAGTGTTATTGAAGTATTCCTTGACTGATGGTAAAACAATTAAAAAGCCTTGCTCACATTTTCCTGCAACACCTGTTATTGATTGTTTCATTGTTGTTGATGTAATTCACTGCAAAACCAAAAAAAAAAACCTCACTGGCACTGACCACAAAATTCTGGCCAATTACTGGTGAAGCAAGGCTCGTCCTTGGCTGATAACATTGAAAGAGCACAGGATACTCCAGACGATACAGCCCTGAGAAAATGGTCTGCGACTGTACCATGAACTCATGTCTAAAAAGTCATAGCCTTCAAAGTTTAATCCTTCCATGCAGTAAGTTTTGCAGTGAAGAAAGGAATCAAGACATTTATACACAACAATTCTCTCCTTAAAGTATTTTCCCTCAGATTTTAAAGCATTCAGGCATTCTTTTAAATAAGATACATTCTATACTTAGTTTTATTTCACTCACAATGATGGAAAATGAGCACCTACACAAAGTAGGTAAAAGAAAATTCGAGGAACATATATCTTGAGGTTCTTTTGAAGCACTATACAACAAAAATACTTCAGGAAAAAGAGCACAAATGTTAAAATGCTCAACACTGCCTTCTTCTTCTATTTGACATAAATTGAACCGAGGGCAGTGGTGGTGTAGTGGTAAATTCACTAGACTAACTATTCAGAACCACATGTTAATGTTCTGGGTACATGGGTTTAATTCCCACTATGGCAGAAAGCAAAATCAAAAGAAGTTTGGAATAAAATTTTATTGCAAACGTCCATCTGGTTCGTTAATGTCCTTCAGGGAAGGAAATTTAACATTCTTCCACATAATGTGTGATCCCAGACTTTTAGCTGTCCTCTGGGCAACTAAGGAACAGCAAAAATTGCTAGCCCAGACAGTGACATCCACATACCATGAACGAATAAAATGAATAAGTCATAAAATAATGCACAGTTGTAACACTGGAATTATGAATCCTAACCTTTCACTGTCCATTTGCACATTCATCTCAGGTCTATGTAGTGAAAACACTTTTTCCTAATATGCCCTTTGAATGCGGACAATGCTAGCAAGTCCATCTCTACTTTCCTTGGAAAAAAAAGGTGGACTTTCATCTTGAGCTGCTGCAATCCCTATTCAAACTACTCTCCAATAATAGGTACAGACTTACAGGATTTTGACATAATAATTGTAAAATGATTGAAGCATCTGTCCAAAACAGACTTTTACATGACTCAAGAAAGGAATTTACAGATAAAGAGCTACATTTGGCTGCACTTGGTTATCTAGCACTATTATTAAACTTCTTACACTTTTGGGACTTAGGTCTCTTGTTATTTTAGAATGAGGGTTGCCTAATGAGCAAGCTGACAATGCTAATAGTAAGGAAACAGAGCCTCTGAGACCAGGACATAAGAGGGCAAGCAACAATTTAACTTATGAATCAAATCAGATTGATTGGCAGCAAATCAGTGACAGCATCTTGACTGAAGTACAAATTTTTCAAGTGGGTGAATTCAGTATTGTAACCATTGTTTTGCTGGATGGGTGGAAATAGAGGAAAGACTGGTTTAAATATTCCTTATGCCTGCTCTGTCATTTAAGATTATAATTGATCAGATTATGGCCTAATGATAAAATGATTGCTCTTTTCAACCCTTTCAGGCATTTTGTACTGTTGCAGCTGGTTCCACCCTCGTTGCATGTATTCACCACACTTCTAATTTGAGCATTGTGGATGATGGAGAAATCAGTTAAGCCAAATCTCAGGAGGAATCTGTAAAAACCGAAAGTATTGCGGATGCTGTACATCAGGAACAAGAAACAAAGTTGCTGGAAAAGCACAGCAGGTCTGGCAGTATCTGTGAAGGAAAAAAAACAGAGTTACTGTCTTGGATCTGGCGACCCTTGCTCAGAACTGGACTTTTTTGGAGTGAGGTTTTAAGACAGAGATGGTGAGCTGTCTATTTGGATCTAATAAATTTAACAGCTTGTGAGGCTTGGGGGGTTCTTTCTAACATTTGCAACAATAGAGGCAGTCTGAATGGATGGGGTCAAGCTCCCACAGAACCAGAACTTTTAGTTTTAGTTTTCAGCAGTTGTTGCTGGATCTTGAAGCTGGAGTACACCTCTCCCTGTTTTTGTTTTGTTCTCTCTCAGAGTTTTCTCCTGATGTTTTTTCTCCTGATGTTATTAGAATAGCATGCAAGACAATCTATTGTACTGAATTTGCCTTTTGCCAAGGGTGTGTTTATGGGATGTTACTATATCGGAACTGTCACTGTTTAGTAGTTAAAAAAATCTATTTTTCTGTGAAGTTTTTCAGTAGAGTTAAGTTCGTCCAATTTCTTCTTTCTGAGGTGTTCTGAGGAAGGGTCACCGGATCCAAAACGTTAACTCTGTTTTTTTCCTTCACAGATGCTGCCAGACCTGCTGAGCTTTTCCAGAAACTTTGTTTTTGTTCTGCTTTCTTTTGTTGTAATTTTATTAATAGTGTATGAGTTAAGTGTGTTTTGATTCAAGCATGGTAGTTTGACTAATCGAATTGCATCTGAAAGACAAACACTTTACACTTATCTTTAAAAGAAGAAAAAAAATTTGGGTCTAGACTATTTCCTCAATATTTTGAGGGGTGTTGGTCTGGTGCATAACAGTAGGAACCTCAAAAGGAAGGCAAGATACATCATCTATTTCCCACACATATCTTTATCTTTGCATATTCATTGAGAATGGGAATATTCATGGATACTTCTCCTATGAGCAGTTTTAATTGTCCACTAATATTTAGGTCTGGTTGACAAGATAGCATAGCTCTGTTGGCATGCTGGCTATTTCTGTCTACGATTTATGGGTTTTGCTGGAATGTCTGAAGTTCTGTATGTTTTCACCAGGTTGTTGTCTCATTTTCAGATGCACTTCTGGCATGTCCTTCCACATTTCTCAGGTGAACCAGGGTTGGGCCTCTCTTTAGAGATCTCAGATTTGCCAGGCTTTCTGAAGTGAAATTCTGCCGCGACCGAGTGTCATAAAAGCAGTTTTGAATATGCCACATAACACCATGGAAGGTGGCTTCAATGTGAATGGGACATTGGCTTTACAAGGACTGAGCAGTGGTCACTCCTATGAATATTCTCATAGATGCATCTGCAGCAATAAACTGATGACAGCAACTTTAAAGAAGTTATCCCTGGATGCTGGTCCATTCCGCCTGCCACAAAATCCAACGTGGTAGCTATATCCTTCAGGACTTGGTAAACTAAGAGTATATACTGCATGTACAAAGTATATTAAATGGCACTAGTACCCTCAATGCTTCTTCCAATCAGCGGTCAAAATCAGGAGTACTGATTTATCATTATGGCAAGGGTGGTTATCAAAGAGAGGGTCTGTTACCCATGTTTGACATGCTGATGAGTCTTCATGGCTTCCAGATCCCTTGTTAAGGACTCTCAAACATATGCTAGTGGATCACCATTATGAGTGGCTCCGTCCTGCCGATGGGGTGGAAAAATGCAGGAGTGACGGCAAGGAATCTGGGACATATATCTCGGCTGATAGCTATGTTTCTGTGATTACAACTGTATGAAGGCAATTTTATTGGGGTGGCTCAGCCAACATGGCACATCCCCAAACATCAGTGAGGAGAATTTGCCGAACTTGGGACCGGGGATGACTTTGTCTTTTCCAAATCCAGTACTGAGCTCCATCTCTTTGTAATGGTTTGATTTAACAAAATGACATTCTAGGCCTTCATAAATTGCACAAATAGTCACTGATATCTACACAATTTATCTTCCCCAAAACATATAGATTATGTAAAGTTTCAATACAGAATAGTTAAAAACATTTTCTAGTGATGCTTTATGAAACTGCAAAGTAGCTGAACCCAAGTTTATTTTTTATTTTCTAACCAACATAACTGGCTTAACTATGATTAAGAAGTTAGAACACATCCCAATAGTTTAATCGAACAATTCACACCTTGAACGCCCAATTTCACTGGGTAATCATTCATAGATGGTCTCTGAATGCAAATAGAACACAAATATTGACGCTCACTGGTAAAATTAAGTATACATGCAGTTTCTCAAATAGACCGTTTTCTTCATCTAATCTTCAAATATTAAGAGTATCCAATATAATAAGTTGAACTATGAAAGAACTGAACTTCTCCAGGTAGTTGCTTATATTTTTCATGCACAAGAGAGCAGGAATAGAATGTTATACTATATAAAGTGCTGTATATTTTATTTAAGGTACATTACCACCTGCAAGATGACAGTTATCCCTAGGAATGTGTGGTTAGGAGTACGTTAACAGTGTACAAAGGCAGAAAAACTTGCAGCATATTGGCTAAGGTCCTTCATATTCTTCACAAATGGTTCATGCTCTCTGATCATTAAATAATGCCAAAATAAGACAACAGTAGATTAATAGCTTCTAAAGGAAAAATAGGTAAAAGCAGACACGACTAAGGAAATGACCACCTAGCTTTGCACTGAATTCAGGTAGTTCAAAGGAACTATATGTTTTATAGCCTACATTTCTTCATAATCTAATTCTACACAAGGTCTAAAAATAATCATGGATTTTTATAAGTGATCAACAATGTTAGAAGAGAGAGACTAAGTGTCACATAAACAGTGCAGTTGAAAATACTTCACCTTGTCATACTTTGATACTATTTCAGCTCGCTCCTGGGCAAGTTTCACTGCCACATCCTGCTCAGCATCTGGATCTGCAGGCAAATCAGAAAACGAATGGGTCAACATTACTAGCCTTACTTGAACATAACTGAAGCAATGAAACAAAATGATTTGGAAATAGTTGCTTCCTCTCTAATAGTATTAGAGAAAGAAACTGGGTATGGCTGGCTAAATCACTTTTGTTGCAGACCAAATTAATGCTCTCCAATACAGATTTTAATCTCTTATAACACTTATGCCTGGCAAATTGGTGGCATCCGAATGAAGGCAACTCCAAAACATGTTTCATCTTGAGGAAATATGGTTGTACTGTTCATACAGATTATATTTATAAATGATAGTGTTCCATTTGATTCTGCCATTAATGGCATTTAGACATTAGCCTGCAGTAATTCAAAATAATGTTAGACATAATCCTGGATTCCCCAAGGCAACTCATCAGGCGTTCCAACTATTTTACCTGCAGCTTCTTGGCAACAAGGCTCAGAAAGTGAAGCAAATTAACTTTGGGATTACAACTGTCTACTCAAGATGTACATTTATTTTTATTAGTGGAATGGGCATTTTGCAGGCAAGATCAGCAGTTGTTGACATTCAGAAGATTGTCCTGGTGGTGAGCTGGATTCTTGAACCACCTCAGCTTTTATGGTGTACGTACACCCGCATTGTTAAGAAGAAAGTTCCAGGATTTCAACTCAGCATTGGGACACTGCATCAATGCAATTAATGTAAATGATATTGAAACCAACATAAAGTACATTTTGTTTACAAGTCATATCAAAACAGGTCCTCTCAAATTTGCTCAAAGCTAGGCAAAGGTTTATACAAATATTAACATACAAAAGCACTAATAAGCTAAATTCATTCACCACATTCAGTTAATTTCTAAACTGAGCTTATTCTTCAGGGTACTTTATCGATTAAATCGTAGAATGAATACTTCAGTAAGCTAGTTAACCACATTCCATTATAATTAAACAAGCAATTAAAATATTTCTAAAACAGCAAATAAATTCCAAGGACTGGGCAACTTATTTACAATAATTATGGAAAGAGCAAACTGTCCTCAACATAGGGATATTACCATCCAAAGCTTCTGCTTGATTACATCTGTGGAAATGACTTTGTAGGCTAAAAACTGATTGTAGTCTTCCAGTGTGCAGCTTATTTCAACTCTCAATGCACACGGCATTATCACTTTTTGTCCATTGCCATAGAATGTATTCAATCTAATATTAACATCGATCAAACTCTACAATATCAGATTGTCACAACATATTCTATAGATGTTTTAAAACAAGCAGCTGCAACACGACAGAATATCAAGATTTGAGAAATAGGACAGCTTAGCACAAATATTCGTTATTTCAACAAAGACAGTGGTTTAATCAGATAAATTATGTCCACCCAGCTTTCATTTCAATAGAATAACTCTGTTCAATTCTCGTAAATATCCATGATATTGAAAATGCCACTGGATAAGGATCAGGCTTCTGTTCTGTACACATGGGTTCAAATCCCATCATAGCAGCGTACAGCGAACGAGAGCACTGCGGACGCTGGGCCATGAACAAGGCACAGACAAAGACAGAGAGAGAGAGAGACAGACAGACAGACAGAGAGAGAGACACAGAGAGACAGGGAGGTAGGTGGGGGGGGAGAAAGAGAGAGTGAAAGACAGACATAGATAAATAGCCCTAATAAATTGTTCCCATTATTTCACACCAATTGAATAAAAATCTTGCAGTTGTGATCTGCTTTGCACCCTTTTTAAAGACGAGGATTATGATATTTGTTTGGTTAACTGCTGTTGAGCTTCTTGTGGCATGATTTCTTAATGACAGTTAATAGCAATGTATTTTTTTGTCACAATTAAGGTTAAAATAAAAATTATTTCTGGGAATTTGAACTCTTCCAGCCAGTCTCTGATTTCTAGCTCCTTTATTCATTCACAGGATGAGGACATTGCTGGCTTAGCAGCATTTATTGTCTACCCTATTTGCCCAGAGGGCAGTTCAGAGTCAACCACATTGCTGTGGGTCTGGAGTCACATGTAGGCCAGACCAGGTGAGGATGGCAGTTTCCTTCCGTAAAGGACATTAGTGAACCAGATGGGTTTTTCTGACAATCAACAACGGATTCATGGTCATCATTAGATTCTTAATTCCAGATATTTTATTGATTTCAAGTTCCACCATCTGCCGTGGAACCCGGGTCCTCAGGATGTTACCCGAGTCTCTGGATTCATATTTCAGCGATAATATCACTCGGCCATAATCTCAATTATATCAGTGAGAAATTTTATTTGGGTTATCACCACTCTGGGAAGCATGTTATTCATCTTTCTTCCCAGGAACCTAATACCAATTACTTCAACTCAAAAATCAAATGTAGTTCCTTTAAGAGACTGCAGTGATTTAATATTTAATTGGATAATTTATCCAGGACAACCTACTTTTGAATTGGTCTTGACTGAAAAGCGAGCCAATTTGTTTTTAAACATAAAACAGGCCTGGTTAACAATGGAAATTCTTTGAATGCGATTTCAAAGCAGTTCTTTGATACCCTGAACTAATCTTTTGTGTCAGAGAACAGTGAAAGTAAATGGATGAATGGAGTTAAATCAAAATGCCTTAGGATTGCTATTAAATGTCAAATGATCAATATTTGTGTCATGATTATTTGCAGTGAAGATAAACAATCTGGACCAGGAGGGAGAATCAAACCTAGGGAAAGTTTACAGGTGACATTAACTGAAGGGGGAAGAGAGATAAACAACAGGCAGCTGTCAACACAAATACATTTTTAAAAATCTCTTGCTAGGTTGGAGGAGTTGATTTGATAAATGATTTTATTTACTATAGACAAAGACAAAGACAAAGTAATGAGACATTACAGAAGGGAAATTCACCATGTGAATACACCACTGCGTGCCCGGAAGCAACACAAAAGGGTGGGCATCTGGAAGTGATGGTGAATTCAGTAATGAAGCCAAAAGGAGTGTTTAACAATGGTACAGAGATATGTAGCACAAATGCAAAGACTAGATCACAGATTCATGGAGGATACCGCTACTATGACAACTAGAGCACTGCCAATGGATGGATGCCAATGTTAAAGGAAATACATCGGCAACTAAATGAATACCACAAAAAGCATCGAAAGCATAAAGACAACAATAACTTGAATTTATTTAAAACTGTAAAGAGCAAAATATTCCAGGTGACTTCAACGAAGTATAAATAGCTAAAATTAACATTGCGTCAAAGGAGTCATTAGAACAGGTTAAAAAAAATGCGTCAATGCAAAAACTTGAAACAAATTTTTAACGGAAGAATAGGGAGGAAAGGCAGAGAGAAACAGAGACAGAATTACAAAGCACAGTGCCTAGATAGGCAAAGGCATGTTCATCAATTATGAGGCAAAGAATATATGATATAGACAAAAGCCCTGAGGAACAGTGAACATAATTCTTAAGTGTTGTTACTTATGGCTAAGGACAAGAATAGTCTTTGTGTGAAAGTATTAAATTGTTGCGGGGGGGGTGGGGGGGAAAGAGTTAGGAAGGCTAAAACTGGCCACAAAATATTTTTGGCAAACAGGAATAAGGACAATCCCAAGGCGTTTTATACATTAAGAACAAGAATGTAGTAAGGGAAATGGTTGATCTACTCAAGGATAAAGGAAGAATTTATGTAGGTAGCCAAAAGAAGCAGGTGAGGTCCTTAACAAATACTTTGCATTGGTATTCACAAAGGAGAAAGACATGGTGAATGGCGAGTCTTGGGAGGGGTATGTTGATATTCTGGGGCATGTTAGTATAAAATGTGAGGTGGTGTTGGGTGTTTTGAAAAGTATCAAGGTAGACAAGTCCCCAGGAGCTGATAGGATTTATTCCAGAATGCTAAGGGTGGCAGGTGAGGAAATTGCTGGGACCTTGTACAAAATCTTTGCAACCTCTTTATCCACAGGAGAGGTCCCAGAGGACTAGAGAATAGCCAATGCTATTTATTTGATTAAGTTTGACAACAGGGATAATCCAGGCAATTATAGGCCAGTGAGCCTTTGTCAGTACTAGGGAAATTACTGGAGAAGATTCTTAGGGATAGGATTTATTCACATTTAGAAAAATATGGACTTATTAGGGACAGGCAGCATGGCTGTGTGTGGAGAAGTTTGTGTCTCACAAATTTGATAAGAGTTTTTGAGGAAATGACAAAGTTGATTGATAAGGGCAGGGCAGTAGATGTTGTCAACATGGTCTTTGGCAAAGTCCCTCAAGGCAGGCTGACACAGAATGTTAAGCCCCATGAGATCCACAGGGAGCTGGTAAGATAGATACAAAATTGGCTTTGTCATAGGAAGACAGAGAAGAACAACAGAAGGGTGCTTATCAGATTGAAGATCTGTGACCAGTGGTATTCCGCAGGAATCAGTGCTGGGAGCCCTGTTGTTGTAATTTATATAAATGGATTAGAGGAAAATGTAGGTGGCCTGATTAGTAAGTGTATGTAATTAGTTGTGGGTGACACAAATATTAAGAGAGCTGCAGATAGTGAGGAGGATTGCCAGAGGATAAAGCAAGATATGAACAGACTTGAATGGAGACACAGCAGAGGGTGTTTAATCTGGACAAGTGCAAGGTGATGCATTTTCAGAGACGTAATGCAGGAGGGAGGCAGAACCCTTACTGGCATCAAAATACAGTGGGATCCAGGCCTACAGTTTCCTGAAAGAAGCAACACAAATGGATAAGGTGATCAAGAAAGCATGCTTGCCTTTATCAGTTTGGGTCATAGAGTATAAAAGTTGGCAAGTCATGTTGTAGCTGAATAGAACTTCAGCTCAGCTACATTTAGAACGTTGTGCGGAATTCTGGTCATCAAACTACGAAAAGGATACGCAAGCTTTCGAGGGGGTACAGAAACATTTCACCAAGATGTTGCCTGGTTTGCAAGGTATTAGTTATGAGAAGAGATTGGACAAACTTGGCTCATTTTCACTTGAACATCAAAGGATGAGGGACAACATGATAGAAGTTTATAAAATTGAGGGCATGTACAGAATGGATAATTGGAGTTTATTTTTCCCAAGGTATAAATATCAATTACGAGGGGACATAGGTAGAAGATAAAAGGGGTTAAGTTTAAAGGAAATGTGAGAGGCAATTTTTTTTTTAAAACGTAGAGGGTGGTAAGTGCCTGGAAAGTGGAGGAGGCGATAGGACATCAATATTTAAGAAGCAAAAACAGAAGTTGCTAGAAAAGCTCAGCAGGTCTGGCAGCATCTATGTAGAGAAATCAGAGTTAATGTTTCGGGTCCAGTGACCCCTCCTCAGAATGGATGGTAGCTAGGAAAATGTGGGTTTTTATGTAGTGAATAGGGTGGTGGTGCCAGTGACACCCATTTCACACTTACAAACAGGAAAAGAGATTCTCAACACACAAAATATATTACAAGTTATTTAATTCCTGCAGCTAATTTATTCAAACTCATTACAAATTTATGCCATTTGATTTTAAATGTGAATCACTGATACAAAGATTTATTTAAAAAGGCAAAGCAACTTAGTCAAGTACCTGAGAACTTGCAGTTATTTTGGTCCTCAATCAAGAACTTAATTTAATACCTCTAATGTGGGAAAATATCCCAAAGGTACTCCTCAAGCTTCAGGCAAAGATAATTATAATACAAATTTGTGCAAAGAATATTAAAACGCATCAAAAAGCCTGTCACCTCCCTGAAAAATCATGACGGACAATTTTATGGCCATCTGCTCAAGAAGTCAAAATTCAATTTTTCTTAGCAGTAGTGGAGTCAGTCACATCAATTTCAATACCAACGTCTTATGTCAATCAGGTACCTGGCATGGAAAATTTCAACAATTTTCAAAATTCTCCAATCCAACCATTGAGGACTCTACTAGAAGTGTGGGTGCTTTCTTGTGAAAAAAGACCATTGTCTTTCTTCAGAAAAACAAACAGACATCCCTTACGACATCATCCATTTTAACCACGAAGACAACAACAAAGAAGCTGGCTAACCATCAATACTTGTCTTACTCCTTCTAATGAAGAACATTTTGATTATTTTATTTATCCATATACCAACCTTCGGACCGAAATGCAATGCGCATGCTGACTGCACTCAAATCAATTTATGAAACAGTTGGGTGAGTACGTATTAGGGTGAAATAACATGAACACTGACTGGATTTGTAAAACTAATATTGCCTGATTTATGTAGGTCTGGCTGTTCTGCTCTGGTTGCAAGTCGCTTCCTCCTTTTTGGTTTATGTGTTGAATTTAAAGATTTCACTTCAGGTGAGAAGTTTCAGTTGAGGTGAGGATTGAGCAATTGTCATGCTCATACTGTAACTAAGTTTAGCATTGCAAAGGCCACTGGTAATATGTGAATAAATGTGCACATGGTTTTTGAGAAGGATCAGTGATCTCATGAAGCCTCATGAATAGAAAAAGTTTCTGTAACCATTTACCTCCTGTCCTATGCTCTTTTGAGTGAGAATTGTCATGTTTTTGTTAGTATTAGACTTACGGCCCCTTTTATCGGTTCCTAGTAAATTTTCCTATTCTGTCAATTCAATCTTTCACCATGTTCTGTCTCTCTCCAGCCTGCGTGTGCGCACACACACGCACCACTTCCCCGAGTAGAATAAATTTCTAAAGTTTTATCACTATAAATGCAAGCATACAGATCAGGAAAATGTTTAGTATCTCAAATTATATACAATGAAGTACACATCCCTAAGAAACAGGAACTCCCATCCCATCCTCCAAAAACACTTATCAAGGCTTAATTCAAAACTTCAAGAAAATTACAGCGGAATTCTAAACAACCTGATAACTACCAAAACAAATAGATTGCTGTGGTTAGTTATTTTTTACCTCAACAATATTGACCAGATTTGCACAAAAATGATAGTTATTACAATGTCAGTCATATGACTATTGGTAGGTTCAGCAGATCAAAAAGAAGTGACAGATTCATTAGATTAATTTCAAGTCATATTCTTCAAAAAAAAAAAAGGAACTGACAATGGTATGGAGCTTAGTTTCCAAATGAACGTACATACATGCATCATCCGCAAACTGAAACTCATACAGTAAGGTTACAGAGAATGTCATTTTGGATTGCACATGATGCAGGTGAAACAGTTTCCGATCTGCTCCATAGATCATCACAATGCCTTTCACAGACACCCAGAAAACAGAGTTCCTCTTCCCACCATGGCTCTCAGCATCCCACCTCGGTCTGTCAATTAAGATCAAAGTCAAGATCCTGGAAAATGCAGATCACTCTCTTAATTTTGGAAGTCACTCGCTTAATTTTGGAAGTCTCCTCCTAATGAAGGCAGAGATAGACTTCCTCGAATGTGGCAGGTCAAGCTTCAGCCAACAGAAGGAAAACAAAATTGAGGACATACAAATCCAAGGTCATGCTCTACTGGGCAGCAATGATCAGTGCTATATACTCAGAAACTTGGACAACCTATAATAAGTCCCTCAAGGTACTGGGTAAGTACCACCTGCAACGACTTCGGAAGATCCTCCAAATCTGGGACAACAAATGCAAAATTCTCTACTGAGCCATGATGTCCAACGTTGGGGGACTAATTACTCAAAAGCAACTCCATTGGCTAGATCATATCAGTCATATTCCGGTAGTAAACTTCTAAAGAATCCCTTCCACTGGGAATTTGGCCTTGGAAAAAGATTCCAAGACAGACAAGAGAATGCTTTCAGGATGTCCATGAAGTGTCTGTGAAGGGGCTAAGTTTGGCTGCTGACTCCTGGGGGATGCTAGATAGTGATCAACCAAAATGGCGACTTTTCTTTGAGAAGACAAATACAAAGACTTCATTAGAACATGCAAAGTCCAAGAGTCAGAGACAGCACACAAAACCACAAACAATTCACATGCACAACCATTCAAGAGCCTTCAAACCTAGCCCTCCATTAAAAGGAGGATGAGGCAACCATGGCTGACAAGCGAAGTCAGGTATAGCATAAAAAAGTCAAAGTGAGCATATAATGTGGTGAAGGGCAGTGGGAAGCCAGGGGATTTGGGAACCTACAATGACCAACAGAAGACAATAAAGAAAAATGAGGTGGGAGAAATTAAATAGGAAGGTAAGCCAGCCAGTAATATAAAAGAAAATTGCAAGAGTTTCTTTAGATATACAAAAGGGTAAAAAAGAGCGGCAAAAGTGGACATTGGGCCACTGGAAAATGACTCTGGCGAAGTAGTAATGGGGAACAAAGAAATGGTGGAAAAACTGAATGAGAACTTTGCGTCAGTATTTACAATGGAAGGCACGAATAATATCCCAAAAATTCAAGAGTCTGGGAGCAGAGTTGAACATGGTGGCCATCGCCAGGGAGAAGGTGCTAGAAAAACTGAAAAGGCCTGAAGGCGGATCAGTCATTTGGGCTAGATGTACTACAGCCCAGGGTTCTGAAGGAGATACTTGAAGAGATAGTGGAGGCGTTAGTGATGATCTTTCAGGAATCACTGGAGTCAGAGGACTAGAAAATCGCTACTGAAAACCACTGTTTAAGGAGGGAGTGAGGCAAAAGACAGCAAATTAAGGTAAGATTTTGGAGTCCATTGTGAAGGATGCGACTTATGAATACTTAAAAGCGCATGCTAAAATAAGGCAAAGACAACACAGTTTCATCAAGGGGAGGTCACGCCTGACAAGTCTGTTAGAATTCTTTGAGGAGGTAATGTGTAGGTTAGACAAAGGAGCATGGATGTTATCTACCTGGAATTCTAGAAGGCCTTTTACAAGGTGCTGCACAGGAGGCTGCTGAGTAAGATAAGGCCCTATAGTGTTAGAGGCAAGATACTAGTACGGATAGAAGATTGGCTGTCTGGCAGAAAGCAGAGAGTGGGGATAAAACAGTCTTACTCAGGATGGCAGCCAGTGACTAGTGGAGTTCTGCAAGAGTCACTGTTGGACTTTTCATTGGAAACTTTTCACTTTATATATTAATGATTGAAATGAAGGAACTGAAGGCATTCTGGCTAAGTTTGTAGAGGACACAAAGGTAGGAGGAGGGACAGGTAGTATTGAGGCAGTGGGGAAGCTGCAGGTCAGGAGAGTGGGCAAAGCAGCGGCAGATGGAATGCAACTTGGGAAAGGGTGAGGTCATGCACTTTGGTAGTAATAAGAGGCACAGATTATTTTCTAAATGGGGAGAAAATTCAGAAATCTGAAGTGCAAAGGGATTCGGGAGTCCTAGTCCAGGATTCTCTTGAGGTTAACTTGCGGGTTGAGTCGGTAGTTAGGAAGGCAAATGCAATCTTGGCATTTATATTCTAATCCTCTCAAAAGAAAAACAGGGGTGTACTTCTGAGACTTTAAGTGGTTCTGGTCAGACCACTTTTAGAATATTGAGTGATTTTGGCCCCCATATCTCAGGTAGGATATACTGGCCCTGGAGCAGGTCCACAAGAGGTTCAGGAGAATGATCCCAGGAATGAAAGGCTTAATATAAGGAACATTTGAGGACTCTGGGTCAGTACTCAATGGAGTTTAGAAGGATGAGGGGTGATCTAACTGAAGCTTACAGAATACGGCAAGGTCTGGAAAGAGTGGACGTTGGGAAGACGTTTCATTAGTAGGAGAGACTAGGATGCGAGGGCACAGCCTTAGAGTAAAGGGAAGGCCCTTTAGAACTGAAAGGAGGAGATACTTCTTCCGCCAGAGTGTGTTGAATCTATGGGATTCATTGCCAGAATAGGCTGCAGAGACCAGGTCATTGCGTATATTTAAGACAGAGATAGATAGGGTCTTGATTGTTAAAGGGGATCAAAGGTCACGGAGAAAGGCAGGAGAATGGTGCTGAAAAACTTATCATCCATGACTGATTGGCAGGGCAGATTTGATAGGCCAACAGCCCAATTTCTGCTCCTATATCTTAAAGGCAGAGTCTGCACATTGTACATTGTACTTATTAGAAATCTTGGTATCCATTTAAAATTAGACAAACTAGATAAAACCAAATCAAAGTAGTGTGGAAACAAGATAACAAGGTGTAGAG